>QFET01003230.1:0-39892 GCA_003316355.1 Tuber calosporum
CTCATAGTGAGTCATAGTATGAAATCCATCAGCTGACTCCTCTGAGTCAACTGCACCGCCTGCCCACCAATCATAACTCATATAATAAATCATGTGCCCTAAAGTGGTCACATGCATGAAACCCATGACTCATAGTGTGAGTTATGTGCGAAAATCATTACATCATATGACTCACAATTGTGAGTCATGCGCACGATCAACCAATCACAACATAACAATGATTGCACAAGTGTGCATCATGTGAAACCCCATGACTTCTAATGAGTCATAGTGCGAAATATAACAACCTTGTGACTCATAACTATGAGTCATGCGAAATTCTGCCTTTCTTAGTCACCAATCATGACATTAGCTCCCCTCTCCCTTAAGCCTGAGTCCCTTCAGGCTTAACGTCCCATCTTTGTCAGGCTTTCTCCAAACCTGCGCAGTTCCTTTTTCAATTTCCGAACCTGATGTTCGGCCGACTGGTAGTTCCTCCAGACTTCCTCTAAGGTGGTGTGTGCCGCCATAATATTCCGGTCCCGGTCCTCAATCATTCTCTGATATGTCCGCATATCAGTCCTTTTTGCCTCAATTGTGGCTTCGGCGATGCCAAGTTGTTCTCGTAGCCCTTGCAACTGTCGTTGCAGACTCTCTTCGTCGGGGATCGTCTCGATTTCGCTTTTTTCGCCCCACTCTCCCTTCAACTGTGTCCTCACAGTTGTTTTTCTTTTGCTAATACGTGCATCGTTTTCCGTAAGGGGTGCCACTTCCCCGGTTCGTCTTGGGTAAAACCCAGAATCGATTTTGTCGTGTCTGTGAATACGACAAGTGTCCTTGAAACAGTGTTTCCAGTATGTCTCCTTGTGTGGTTGTTGCGGTTTGCGCAACTTGGGCTGTCATGGAAACCAATTGCTTCCTTCCTTGTCGCGTAAATGAGTGTTGCAGGAAGCATAGTAACAGGCAGTCCACGAAAGAGCATTGTGTGCTGCCTGCTTTTCCCTTTCTTCCTGAGTAGCGTATGGCGGGCTGGTAGGGGTAGTAGCCCTGGGGCTATCGCCCCAGCCTTCGTCTGGACCCAATGGCGTTGGGTCTTGCTTCGTGGATTCGATTTTGACTGTAACCCACACGGGGTTTTTTTGGGTACTGCTGATGGAAACGTTCAATGGCAATGCTGGCATTGTTGAAGTTTTCCGCAGGGTACCAAATTTTGTCATGTTCTGGTGAGTAGCCAGTCCACTTGGCTCTGTATTGTAGGCGTTTTCGGTGTATGCGTGAGTCAATGATTTCTTCAAGTTCGTATTCGCTTTCTCCTTCTATCTTGATTGGAGGTGGTGGTGATTGCTTAGGTGAGGGGAACTGATTGTCTTGGTATGGTTCGAGGAGTGAGATGTGGAAGGTGT
This sequence comes from Tuber calosporum, assembly GCA_003316355.1. Classification (NCBI taxonomy): domain Eukaryota; kingdom Fungi; phylum Ascomycota; class Pezizomycetes; order Pezizales; family Tuberaceae; genus Tuber; species Tuber calosporum. Next base: position 1,383 of record QFET01003230.1, read on the forward strand.
TGTGGACCTTCATCTGTTGGGTCAAGGCCAATTTATAGGCACTTGTGCCCACCTTCGTAAGGATCTTGAATGGTCCGATTTTCTTGTAATCCAGCTTCTTGCATGGTCTTGTGGTCCTTATATTCCGTGGCAGTAACCAGACCATGTCGCCTGACTGGAGATTCGGATCGGGTTTTCTGTGTTGATCGTAGTTTTCTTTGTGTCATAATTGTGCACAGACCATTTCCTGACGTAGGATAGTGTGCAGCTGACCCATCTCTTCTTTTTTCATGGTTTCCTTTGGTATCATGTGGCCTATCACCCCATGTTCCAGATGTTGTCCGTAGTTTGCGTAGAAGGGTGTGGTCTTAATGGTTTCCTGTTTTCCATTGTTGTATGCAAACTCCGCTAATGGTAGTAATTCCGCCCAGTTATCTTGCTGATAGTTAACATAGGCCCTTAGGTATTGTTCCAGTATTCCATTCGTCCTTTCGGTTTGTCCGTCGGTTTGTGGATAGAAGGCGGTGCTCGTTCTTCGTTCAATCCCAAGGGATTTTGTGGTCTCTTTCCACAAGTCTGATGTAAATAGCGTTCCTCTATCAGTGATGATATCTTGTGGTAGTCCATGGAGTCGGAATATTTCCCGTAGGAATATCTGGACAAATTCTTTGGTGTTAATATCCTTGTTGCAGGGTATGAAATGGCACATTTTTGTCAATCTGTCGATGACCACCAGGATGGCGTCATAATCGTCTGATTTCGGCAGGTCCGTGATGAAGTCCATTGCTATCGATTTCCATGGTTGGGGTGGTACTTCGTTCGGTTGTAGTAGTCCGTAGGGCGCGTGCCTTATCGCTTTCGTTCTTTGGCATGTATCGCAATTCTTGACATATCTCTTTATGTCGTCTCGCATCTTTGGCCAATAATATTGTCGTGATTGTAGTTCCGTGGTTTTGTTGGTTCCGCCATGCCCAACTGCGGGGTTATCGTGATTTTGTCGTATGACTTGGGTTCTGATCTCTTCATGTTCCAATACCCAAATCTTTCCTTGATGCCATAGGCATCCTTCCTTCCATTCACATGCCCCGAGGGCCACTCCTTTCATTTCTTTCTCTCCTTTCCTCAGGGCTTCCTGGATTGCTCTTATCTGTCTGTCTTTCGTATTGCCTCTCGGATGCCAAAATCTTCAGCGACGAACTTGACCACTTCCATGGCTTCGAAGTATTGTTCTTTTGGGAGTAGGATCCTTTGTTTTTGTTGGATCCTCTCGTCGTCCTTTTTCGGGACATCTTCTGCTCTCCTAGTAAGGGCATCTGGTTTGCCCCCTTCCTTCCCGGATCGGTATTGTATTTTAATATCGTATTGACTGAGGGTCTCGCTCCATCGGATTTGTCTGTCGTTAAGCTCTTTTGTCGTAGTAAATGGTACCAGGTTCTTATGGTCTGTGAGGACTAGGACCTGGTGTCTGCTTCCTTTTGCATATCTTCTCCATTCTTTCAATGCTTGGACAATGGCTAAGAGCTCTTTGTCGTGGATATTGTAGTTGCATTCTGCAGGCGTCATCGTTTTTGACCGGTATGCCACTGGCCTCCATTTTCCATCGCTCCCCTTCTGTGATAGAATGTCTGAGCTTACATATTTTCAAGCGTCTGTCTTGATCATGATTTCCTTGGTTGGATCGTAGTGTATCAGTAGTGGGGCTGAAGTAAGTCGCTTGCGCAATTCATCGAATGCTTTTTGTTGGTTCTCGGTCCAGTTCCATTTGCAGTCCTTCTTCACCAATTGATACAGTGGTTTAGCTATCTGACTAAACCCTTCTATGAATCATCGATAGAAGTTGCAGAATGCCATAAAGCACAGTATTCCTTTCTTGCTTTTGAGCGGTTTCCATTCCCATATTGCTTGTGTTTTGATAGGATCAACGCTGACTCCGTCCTTGTCGATGATGAAGCCTAGGTATTCGGTTCGTTCCTTGTGAAATTCGCACTTCGATGACTTCAGTGTCAGCCCTTCTTTTCTCAAGGCTTCCATAATCATCCTGACATGGGTTCGGTGTTGTTCCAGGTTTTCTGAATATATCAGGATATCATCTAAATAGACGATACAACAGATATCCAGAAACCTGCTGAGAATCCTATTGACCTATCGCTGAAACGCTGCAGGGGCATTTTTGAGTCCGAATGGCATGACCGTGTATTCGTATATGCCGTATTTGGTAGTAAAGGTAGTTTTCCATTCGTCTCCTTCTTTGATTCTGATGTTGTGATATGCGTTTCGGATATCTAGTTTAGTAAAGACCTTGGCTCTTCTAAGCCTATCGAGGGCTTCTCCTATCAGTGGTAGGGGATATCGGTCTCGTTTGGTGACTTCATTGAGTCCTCGGTAGTCCACGCATAGCCTTAGCTTACCGTCTTTCTTCTTAACAAGCAGGATTGGTGATCCTCCGTTTACATAAGAGTCCCGAATCCTGCACCGGTTCTTGTTGACTCTGATGTATTCTCTTAGTTCTTCCAGCTCTTTTTCGCCCAATGGGTATAGTTTTCTTGCTGGTACTGTTTCTCCCTTTTTGAGGTTGATATCCAAGTCAACCTTTGGTCGGTGGGGTGGTAGCCGAGTTTCTTCCTCTTCCTTGAACATGTCCAGGTACTGGTGGTATTCCCTTGGCACAATGTTTCTGGTTTTGTCTTTTTCTTGGCCTTTCTTGGCCTTGATAGCCAATTCGGTACTGACATTGATCCTTTCAATCCTGGTAGGTTCGTTCGTATTATAATCCCACTTGAGGATTCCGGTGACTTCGCCTCTTCGGTAGAACTTTCCGAATGACGTAGCGGAGATCTCGTTGATCTCAATCTTTTGGTGTTTTGGGTGGTCCGTACTTCTGAACCCTGCTGCGCCTCTCATAGTAGGAGCCACTTGCTCCACTTCTTCGCATTGTCCTATGACAATCTTTTCGCATATCAACTGTGCGATGCGGTCTCCCGGCTCAACTGTGTAACTGGCCTTTCCCAGGTTAACCAGGACCACCTTGACTTCACCTGTGTAGTCGGCGTCGATTACTCCCGTATTGACAGTAAGCTGGTGTTTAACTGCCAATCCGCTGCACGGAGCCGCCCGCCCATAGGTGCCTTCTGGTAGTCCGATAGCTATCTCGGTATTGACGATTGCTTATTCTTTTGCCGGTATCGTAATTCTCTCGTCTGCATATAGGTCATGTCCTGCAGCCTTGGCTGACCCCTGGGTTAGGGAGTGTGGCCGTATTACTCAATATTTGGATTTTGATGTTCTGGACATCCTTGGCCTGGATCGTGGAGAATTGTATTTGCAAGTTCTCTTCCAGGGCTTCCGATTCAGGGACTATATCCACTGCTGGCGAGCTTTCGAGGCATACTCTGGTACATCACTCGCTATCGAACGTGACCTTATTGCTCTCCCAATCGATCTTGGGGTATGTGTCTTCTCAACCATGGCAGCCCTAGTACTGCCTCATAGTTTGGTAGATCTGCGATTTGGAAGGTTGCCACTTCCCTATGGCTGCCGATGTCCATAGGTACTTCCGCTATATGGGTAATTGGTCAGATCGCGCTCAGCTCCCCGTCCGCAAGGTAGATTTCCTGTATTTCTTTCACTTTCTTTGTTCGTATGCCGTGTTTGTTGCTAAATTCCTTATAAATAAAGTAGTCTGTAGCGCCCGAATCAATCATGCCGTTGATGATGACTGTCTTGTCCTTGCCATATAAACGCATTTTGACCATGGCATGGTCTTTTTCTTGTTCCAATGTTTCCGTGTTTGTAAGTGCTATGTAGATGTTGCCGATTCCGATGGTTTTGGTTTTGTTGTCCCGCAGCCCTTCTCTTACTGGGGACTTTCTTCGTTTCCCAACTCTTCAGGTGTTTCTCTAATCTCCATCTCGTGTAGGTTGGTTCGTGGTCTCCAGCGATTATTGTTGGTTTTGCTGTTGAACTGCCTAGTATAGTCCTTCTCATCCCTTGCATTTCGGCAATTACTGAATCTGTGCCCAGGTCTGGCGCATCCTAGGCATAGGTTGTTGTCCCTTCTTCTTGTGAACTCTGCTCGTGAGAGGTTTAGTAGTGGACGCCTTCTGGTAGCATCCAGGTCCATTGGGTCACCTCGGGTTTCCATATTATTGCCCGACTTCCAGGTTCCGTTATTGTTCCTGGGCGTTTCCTGTTGTTGGATAAAGGTACTGTTGGTTCCTGGAAGGTGCTTGATCATGTTGATCCGGTTATCTTTTTCGATTCCCCAGGCTGCAAGGGCATTGACATTTGCTGCTACCATGTGGTCCGCTGCCCATGCATCCTGGAGCGTTCGGTTAATTCCTTTAAGGAATTGGCGTCTTAGTGTACCATCATCCTCATTCGCCTCTGTAGCTGTGAGGCGAAAGTCATTCCAGTATTCTGTTACCGGTTCCTTGCCTTGCCTCACGCAGTCGAGTTTTGTCCTAACTGCATTTTCTGCATCCAGATCCCCAAACTGGTCTTTGAGGGCTGTAGTGAAATCTTCATATGTCGTCCAGGTCTCCGGCTTGCGTCCTTCTGCAAATGGGGTTATCCAGCTCGCTGCTGCATCCCTTAACATGCTCTTAACGTAGGTGATGCAATCTGTATATCGTGTTTCTTGTGTTGCTTCGAAGTATAATTGGCATTGCACTAAGAAGGTTCGTAGTTTGGTCCTTGTTCCAGTGAAGGTAGGAGGTTTTTCGACTCTGATCCGGTTGTTGGTTGTTTCTCGCTGGTTGTTTATCAGAGTCAGGATTTCTTGGAACTGTGCAGTTGTAAATCCTGCTAGTTGAATTCCTGTTCTTCCACCGGCAGTTGCTGGTCCCGGTGCTGACATCCTTTCTAGTCTAGGGGTTTCTGGTTCCACAGATCCTGTTGGTGAGGCCGGCTCAGGGGTCACCGGACTTGTGGTTCTTTGTGACTGGCTTCTGGATAAGTTTGTGCTGATTGCTTCTTCAAGTGCTGGGCCAAGTGTTGAGGTATCGATTTCGCCCTCACTAAGGTCGATGTCATTGTCTATAAAGTCTGCCGTTTTGTAGTTGGGTGTTGCTTAGGTAACGCAACCAAATGTTACGATCCTATGCGGGAAGCTGGTTCTGCAACAGGTAACTACTTCTCTTTGGGTTGGATGAATATGACCGGGCCGTTGTTGTATTCCGGTATGGAGCGTGGCGCTAATCTCAGCCACCAGGGTAGGAGTACTATTGCAACGAGTAGTACTAGGCGGAGTTCCACTATTGCTCTTAGGCCTATGCCTATGTTGTCTTGATAGCTGAACCCTATGGTTCCTATCGTACAACGCCAATAGGTAATGGAACGGTAAAGTTGTAAAGTAATTGTATAGGAAAGAACTTAGATGGTTGCGTGAAGAGTCCTAACTACAGGTCGCTTAGAGGTCCTTATATAGGCACTCTTCCCTCAACCCTAACCCTGGTGACTCATACCTGTGAGTCACACGACCTCTATGACTCATAGTGAGTCATAGTATGAAATCCATCAGCTCACTCCTCTGAGTCAACTGCGCCGCCTGCCCACCAATCATAACTCATACAATAAGTCATGTGCCCTAAAGTGGTCACATGCGCGAAACCCATGACTCACAGTGTGAGTCATGTGCGAAAATCATTACATGATATGACTCACAATTGTGAGTCATGCGCACGATCAACCAATCACAACATAACAATGATTGCACAAGTGTGCATCATGTGAAACCCCATGACTTCTAATGAGTCATAGTGCGAAATATAACAACCTTGTGACTTATAACTATGAGTCATGCGAAATTCTGCCTTGCTTAGTCACCAATCGTGACAATGCCTTTGATTACACTCTGTGATGTATCCTTTCTTAATACTTGGACAAAAAACAACCTCCGAAGGCTTACCACTCCCGAAACTTGACTCCCACCGAATGCAATTATAACATTCATGACATGGAATTGTTAGCAACACTAGTTGCGTTGGAAGAATGGCGACACTATCTTGCAGGGACGGATTAACCTTTCATCATCTATACCAATTATCAAAACCTTCAATACTTCCTCACTACGAAGGCCTGGTCGGCCAGACAAATACTTTGGGTACAAGAGCTAACTGATTTTAATTTCAATATCATATACCGACCAGGAACCAGAGAAGGCAAACTGGATGCCTTAAGCAGGCAGCCAGAGTACCGCCCTGAAAAGGGAGCTGAGCATGCCAAGCAGGCTATACTTCAGTTGTATCACTTTCAAAACCTACAGGATAAGCGAAATTTAGTAGTCTCAGTTATATGTGGAAAAGAAATCTCGGAGCAGCCCTGTCCAGCATCACCTCCAGAGGAATGGAACAATACGATAAGGATTAAAAGACTCCAAGCATAGGCAAGAATCCCGACTCAAGATTCCAACCTAGCTGCTGGTCATGACCTATACAGTACTGAAGACAACATAGTTCCCCCAAATGGGCAAGTACTCATAGGGACAGGATTGGCTATCAGACTACCTATTGAAATATATGCACGCATTGCACCACTCAATGGATTGGCAGTCAAGGATGGTATTTCCATTGGAGTCGGAGTAGTGGATGTGGACTATAGAGGAAAGGTTAAGATCCTCCTAGTCAACACTACTGAAAATAGTTTTCAGGTATGCAGAGGGGACCGTATAGCGCAGATGATTGTGGAAAAAATAGATGAGAGAGAGCTGCATGAAGCCATGGAATTGGATCATACTAAACGAGGAAGGTAAGGTTTTGGCATCTCTAGCATACGGTTGGAAGAAACCCAACGATAATTATGTTTCTTATATTGTGACACGAAGCACCAATATCTGGATGCAAACGATATTGCCTTACACCCAATTTGCACAAAAGGACAAATACTATAGTCAAATGCTATAATCGCCAAGTGCAAAGACAAGAAATTTGATATATTCTTCTTGGAACGGGTAAATGAAATGGCACATCGTCCGTCTCCTCCACACACCCGGCGATTGAAATCTCAACACCACGAGAAATCATCCCCACTTTCGTTTCGACTCAACCTCACCCTTTGGCCATGCCAAGGGGTCGGGATTTGTCCTAATGATTCTCTCCTCTCCGTGCTCATTAGGGTCTACCCCTTTGAGTTTCTTCTCTTCTCTTCTGCCATCTTTGTTGGTGGTTCCTCTCCTTTCCCCGCTTTTATTTTGCCTCGCTTAGCTTTTTGCTCTGCCTCGCTTAACATTCGCATGGTCGGGAATTCCCTCTGACCTCCCTATACGCCTGTGAGACAGGGTTGCTGTAGGGGGAAACATTCTACAGGCCTACAATTGCTTTGGCACTCTGATGGTTGATTCCCCCACTCTCACTTTGATGAGAACTGCCTAGATGGCCACGCACATGATTCCGTTTGTCCTTGGGTCTACCCCACCTCCATCCTCACCTCCTGACGATTGATCGGCTGGCACCGTACTACTCACCTAGTTGGCACCTTACTGCCCCCGCTAAGCTGGTACCTTACTACCACCCCCAGGCTGACACTCCGTCCTCTGGACTCAGCGTTGGGCCCTGCCACAAGCTTGCCTCACTTCTTTAGGTTCCTCTTTTGAGGGGGCCCCTTTCCACCCTTGGTGCCAGGCTATATGCCCACAGGAATGTCTTCCTACTTTGTGCACTTGCCGGCTTATTATGGGAGCTGGAACTACGTGTGTCTGGTAGCTAGGCCTTTGGTTTGACTTCAGTCTTAGGTGTAGGAGTTTTCTTGTTTTGTGTTCTCTTTTGTTGCATTTGGTTGGTTCACTGTCGGGGCTTGGAGTTGTTTTCATGTTGGTTAGGTTGGCTCTCTGGTTGGGATTACTGCGTGACGGCTTGTTAGGATAGTTTTTTTACACCGGTTGGGTCAGGCTTCCCTTACAGTTTTTCCATAGCTTTCTGGGGTCAGGGCAGGGGTGGAGGTTTGTTTACTGCCATAGCTAGTGCTGCATGTGGATTCTGTACATTAAACATGAATAAAAACTGAATTAAATAAAAAAAAAAAAGTAAGGTAAATGAAATGGCAGACAAGGATCCAGATTGGCAACGCAGAAAAAAGGAACTAGAATACCTACAAGATGACGGCAAAGATATGCTAACACAAAGGAGCATAACAGACGGAATACTCTTTTATAAAGGGCGCCTATATGTTCCGCGAAGCGAAACCCTGAAAACAGATATTGCAAAAAGCTGTCACGACTCTAAGAGAGCTGGACATTTCAGCCAAGAAAAGACTCTGGAAATTATTACTAGAGACTTGTGCTGGAAAGGAATCACGAACTGGATAAATAACTATGTACAATCCTGCACAGAGTGCCAAAAGGTGAAGTCACCAAGACAAGCATGTTTTAGGCTATTACAACCACTACAGGTACCGTATGCGGTGTGGGCATCCACCACGGTAGATTTTATCACCAAACTTCTCAAATCTACAGGATACACCCCAATCATGGTTGTTGTCGACCGGTTTACCAAAATGGCACACTTGATAGACTTAGAAGAAAACGCGACCACAAAAGACGTTGCAGAGGCATTCATCAAAGAAGTAAGGAAACTACATAGGTTACCATCGGTAGTCATCTCAGATATGCACACAGAGTTTGCCAGAGAATTTTGGGAATCATTGTGCAAGGCATTTAGCATCAAAAGAGAAATGTCTATGGCGTACCAGCCTCAAACTGATGGACAAACACAATGAGTCAACCTAGTGCTGGGAGGCTACCTCTGTATATGTGTCAACTATAATCAGGATGACTTGAACCATCTATTGCCGTTAGCCGAGTATGCATACAATATCTTCGTAACAAGTGCACATGGAATAACTCCGTTCATCGCAAACTATGGTTACTATCCACAAACTGAATGGGTGAAGGAGTGAGAAGCTTAGAACCCGGGAGCAACCATGTAAGCTCACTGGATGAAAGCGATACACGAAAAGGCAAAACGATCCCAGGAAAGGACTCGTGATGGAATGAACAAATACTATGACCGCAAAGCTTGCAGTCAATCAGACTTCAAAATTGGAGACTTAGATATGCGGAAAGCAAAGTATATCCTCACCAAATTACCCTCCAAGAAGTTACCACTAAAATTATATGGCCCGTTCAAGATCCTTGACCAACGGGGAAACCTAGCCTACAAATTGGTAATATCAGAGCGATGGAAAATCCATCCTGTATTCCATGTATCGCTACTTGAGCCATACAGACAATCACTTCGACCCGGCCGAGGAGAACCACCCCTGGCACCAGAAGAAGTGGAAGTTGACCTCTAATGGGATGTGTAAAAAATAATTAAGAGTGAAATAATCTATTATGAGCGAAGATCTAGAGGACGTGCCCAAACGATCAAGGAACTGCAATATTTTGTTAAGTGGAAAGGATGTTCGGAAGACGAGAACACCTGGGAAACACCTGAGCACTTACATCATGCTCAAGAACTGGTGGAAGATTTTCATAGGGAACATCCGGTGATGCAACGGTTGGGCTAAGTACTATCCTCAGAAAGGTTTTTCCTGCTGTGGCCAAGTTATCGCAGAAGGTTTTTTAACCCTACCGGAAGGAGTACTAAGTAGAAGAAATTGCTTCGAGACCAATCCAAGGAAGGGGGAGCTGATGTTACACATATGGGATATAGTACTGGACTTTCGAGTCAAAAAGATGTGATGGTATATAGCACCGGGAGGTGACTATGTTGACTACAACCCACGCTGGCAAGAAGTATGATCGTATCCAGACCTACTCAACCTCGGTGAAAGATGATAGAGTACTTTATCCAAGAGGATCTATTACGTATTCTACATTCTTGATAATCTGGATGCATCTGCACATGAGTGCATACATGCAAGAAATACAGGAATCCAGACTGATCAACTAGTATGCCGTATGATGTTCGCAAACGGGCAGCATTAACTTGAACTTAGTTCATTTGGCAAAGAGATTGAAGGCAATCTACTGGTGGAGTGCTTGACACCCTCAGAGAAATAGATTGACCGGGGGATCAATTGCTCTAGTGAGGGCTTAGATCTTCAGGGTCAAATGGTGTTCGCACTGGCCAAACCATGATTGAAGTCTATCAGAGATACTTCTCATATATGGCCAACATAAGTACCAGAAAAGTGTATAAATAGTTAGAAGTCCCCCGTAGTTAAGGGATCATGAAGGAACGGAGAAGAGACCTTAACCATAAAACAAGTTCATAAGCCTTTGAGAAACCTTTATCTTTATCAGACTTTTACCGAGCTTTCCTGACCGTTCTCCCATTTTCTCGATACGAGCACGGCCTAGGCAATTCAACACTACTGTATTGGCTACTCCGTAATTGAGGCCTTGAGGTACTTGTCAAACCAAGCATACAAGGTTGTGGCAGTGGGATGAAAAGGGGATGTGGAATAGCGTGTTCTTAATAAGCAGGGTGAGAGTGACTAAATCGGTTATCACACACTTGGGAGAAGTAGCTGAGTCTTGCAAAAAGGGATCAGAAAACCGCATTGTGATTGGTATATAATCACAGCCTGTAGAAGGAAGGTTAGTGTCCTGAAAGTGGACAAATAGAGCCAAGGGAGGATTAGTGAATATTATGTCGAGGACCCACGCTCAGTCCATATCTACAAAGGAAAATCCAGCAAAAATACAAGTTGTGTTAAGAGGTGAGAAACCCAGCTCTGAAGCAAGGGTGAAGTAAGGGGAGGAAATGTGGTTTTCTATATGGGAAAAGTTGTGTTGGGGATGGCAAAGGGGATGGTGGATGTTTAAGTCTCTACAAAGAAGAATATGAAAAATATGATCAAATAAAATTAAGTAAAGCGAGATATAGTTCTAAGGTGTACTTGCCTTTCTTAAACAGAACTAGCATTGTAGAGACGAAATACTTTATATGTTGATGAGATGAGCCTAGTAGGGGTGTGGACTTCAAGTGCCATGTGGTCAGGTCTATCAAGAAAAAACAGGAAGTAAAGCAAATTCTAGAATAGAGGAGTATAAAGCAAAGATGGCCACCTGGGTTTTAGTCCCATTCTGGTTAGAGTGGGCACATGACTTATATAGTGCAAAGGAGGCAAGACAGTCCCCATAGACTCAACCTTAACTCCAGGGTTTTGGTTTTGTTATTTTTGATTATTTCATATATTTGTAGTTATGGTACAAGAACCAGCAAGGATCGCTAGCTCTGGTCAAAACAAAAACTTAATATCAAGAAACATCCTTTGTGCCCCGGTGATCAAAACCTATATTCCCAGGACCCTCTAGTATGGGCCTAACCACACATCTCGCCTACAATCAACCTAACCCCTGACTGGTTAACGGGACAGCAGGGACCAAGTAGGAAGTAGGGAAGCAGGAAAGCTTGTGGAAAACCCTTGATGAAAACTACTACAGATAAGGAAAATTTAGCCACTGATTTGGATCCATACAAACGCCAGCAGGTTAGAGATAGAACTGAGATTTTGAGGTAACCAAGGTTGTTAACACAAGCCCAAGAGGTAGAGCAATACTAGGACAATGTGTAACTGAAGGCAGATTGAATGTGGGGAAGAGTGTGACGAGAGGGAGGTAGTCTGGTACAAGTTGAAGAGGAGAGGAGCAGTAGGGTGCCAGCCATTGTTGAGGCAGTAAGATGCCAGCTTCGTAGAGGGAGACCAGTAAGGTGCAGGCTGATCTTTCATCAGGAGAGGGAAGATTAGGAGAGGAGGATAAGGGGTAGACCCAATTAGTAGGAACAGAATTTTCTGCGTACCCATATAGGCAGTAATCATGGACAAGAGACTGGAGAAATCGAGCATTGGATCGCAAAGCGACCCTAGGCCTGTAGGGGGTTTCGTCCTACTGCATGTCTGTCTACAAGCTGTATAAAGGTAGGGTGTTGTCGACAATGTAAATGGTAAGCGAGGCAGAGCAAACAATCTGAGAAAGGCTAAACAAGATTGTGGAAATGAGAGAATACTATCAACAAGAATAGAAAGTAGGTGAGGATGGACTCAAAGTGGTGGACCCTAATGGGTTAAGAGAGGAGAGTGGAGGTAGACAAGTTACCACCCCATGGTGAAGCAGACCAGGTGGACACCAGTATAGAGAAAGTGTTAATGATTTCTCAGTGTGTGGAAATTTAAGTTGCCACGTGTCTAGACGAGAAGGCGGATGCCTTAACTCTGGGGTAATAGCTAACCAATTAAACACTTTTGCCAGTACTTAGCTCAGTCATATTAATAAAGTATCATTTCAACTTCCTCTTTTATCATGAACTATGTAAATACAGTTTGACCCTGAAGCTATTAGCCCAGACTGGTCAAATCATCCCCTGAACTATCTATTATTCTGTGGCTGTCAAGTACTCTATTAGTAGATAGTCATCAATTCAATTGCTGAACAAACTAGGTTTTAGTTGATGCTACCTATTTGTGAACATCTTACAGAATACCAGGTGATCGGTTTGTATCATTATCTTTCTTGACTTCGAGGTACTCATGTACATATGCATTAGGATTATCAATAATCTTGTACTTTTTATCCTATTAGATCTAGAGTCTATGATCTTTCACCAAGGTTTAGCAACTCTGCTGTACACAGTACTTCTTGTGAGTGTGGGTTGTAGTCATATTGTAACCTTCCAGCTCTATATACCATCAGATTATAATGCTTGTACCATTTCCCATGTGTGTAACAGCTGACTGGGTTGAGGTTTAGTTTGTATAACAACTGATATATTGGATTATAAAACAAATTTGGTGTTTTTGGTACCTGTTTGTTTCTCCATGTTCATCTTATGAAAAAGATTTACAAAATATTCACTAGGAGGGGAGTCTCTAGGATAGATCTTATAAATGAGTGGGAATTGTATTTATTAATCTTGCATATGTATATAAGCGAGAAGCGGCCTTAAGGCAACAATATTGAGAGCAGGGTAAGCTCACCCTCTACAGTAACCGAAGGTCAAGATCCTGTGTGTGAAGCAGATTCTGTAACAGGCTTCTTTCCCCTTTTACGGTGAGGGCATACCTCAAAGGGAGGAGTAGCAGGATCCATCAAAAGTTATCTTTTTTTTTTCTTTTCTTCTTCTCTTTTAGCCAGTGAAGGCCTGGGGGGTGAGGCAATTGAAAGAGAGGTTTCAACCAATGAGAAGAAAGCCTTGCGAAAAAGCTATTGTGGTTTTTTCATTCTAATATTGTATTCCTATCAAATAGCTCATACAAAACCCGCGTTTTTTTTTTTTCTTCTCCAAAAATGGTGGTTGTAACGGAGACGGAACATTGGAATCGGAGTCGGTTGACCTTCTTTCTGATACGATACCCCAAGGGCCGTCTCTCGACGGGGCACCGACAAATCCGACACCTTTTCGTTTCGCTTGTCGCAGACCATGGGTGCTAATCTTGACCCCTACGATCCCTCCACTCACATCTCGAGAACCTACTACATCTGGCACATGTTCATGCGATCCCAATACCTTTCTCGTCCAATACTTGGCCTCCAAATTATCGTCGAGGCTTTCTCGTAGGAAGCTTGGTTACAGGCCTGCTTGGCTGGGATCGGGAAGTTGCTTCCCCTGTGGCAAAGTCTTTGAAATAATGCCACCTTGAGTCCTCCAGACTAAACCTATAGAGGGTGGTGCGCTTGTATTAATTGGTTTTCTGGAGTTCAAAGGATTTGCCAATTACGTACAGTAATGTATAGGTGCATTATGATGGGTCCGTTGCGATTTGTGGTTTACCAGATTTTGGGTGGACTGGGACTTTGCGACTCCGGAGGTACTCAAGTACAGTACGAGTACAGTACACAGCCGCTCCTTCAGAAAGGAAGCCGGAGTTTGGCCCCTGAGAGCCTGTGCTACCCAGAGATGCAGTTCCAATGTTTGAGGCATTGGTGACATCTGGTAGAGGGACCCACACTCTGAGACTCGCTATCCCCCTTGCTGGTACAAGTATATCACCGCGGTGTTCTTCTCTCTCCCTCTCGTATGTTTACTCCTGTTGCACTCTTTCCCCCATCCTTGCGAACTCTTGGATACCGTAGTCCAAAGGAAAGGATTTTGTTCCGGGGTTTTTTCGTTCACCTTCATTCCGTTGGTCTATCATTCTCTTCATTTCTTATGTTTTCGTTTTGAAATCAACATTTTTTCTCGTGTTGAACGCCCCAACCTGGTGTTTAGAGGCAATTTTCTTCGCTCTATCGTAGATTCAACATTCCGCCCTTCCAGTAAAGTTTCTCTCTTATTTGGTATCGGGAATGATCATCCTAACAGTTTTAACACTCTCTTTGTGCACTCGTACGCTCGCTGGCGAACTTTTCGAACGACAGGCCAATGGTCCGAATACAGAGGTTTTTGGTGCAACCATAAAGGCTGCCCCTTTTCAGCAAGAAGGCCTGTGCCGTCGTTGGGCCCATCAAAGTACGAAGTCTTGATGACATGCAGTTTGAACTTAAATTTTTAACGTTTACGAGTATAGGTGCCGTTAAGAATGGAACGCTCTATATGTTTGGCGGGAGTATGCTCCTCAAACAGAACAATACCCTCCAAGAGGTCCCTAGTATGATTCTCCCCCTTTTTTGTTCAAGAATAAATGATAACCCTTTTTGGTGAATGCTGTTCTGACCAAGTGAATAGATATCGAATTCCTTCAATTGGACCTCACACGGAGCTTTCGGCTAAGCGAGGATACGGTCCCTTGGCAAAAGCCAAAGATTAATGGCGACACAGTTCCCCCAGCGTTCTCAGCTGGAGCAATGTATAGCGGAAGGGGTGACCTTATCTTTGTATATGAAGGGCAGACACCAAAAAACCTGCCGGAACAACCATCGTCGATATGGGGCTACAGTCTCACCAACCAGACTTGGCAGATGACGGACAGATGGGACCATGTCGACAAAAGGTTCCCGAATAGACAGTCTCGGGGGGCGCCGGCCGTGACTCCGGATGGGAATACCGGGTTTTACATCGGTGGACTTAGGGCTTATGAAAATGAAACCTTCAAGGGCTGGTTCTATGGACCCGAGGAACAGTTTACCGTCATAGACTTGGTAACCGGGAAGAAGAATAAAGTAGGAGATACTCCAGTATTTTTGCCAACTTATGCTCACTCAGCAGCAGACAGAACGATTGCCGCTAAAGCAAAAGAGGATTGGACCGAACGTCGTCTACCTCCCGATAGGGAAGAAGGGCAGCCTAGTGTTAGTTGGTGGCACTGGAGAGTACAAAGTGCGGGTAAGTTCGGAACCTGAAACCTTATGCGAATTTGGCTGACACGCATAAAGCTGTCAGCACCGGCCAAAAATGGAAAAATAAGGGATGGAATTAACCCCACTGATGTACGGTTGAACCCTATGTCTCAAATGGACACGATATGGATTTACGATATTGATGCCGGGAGATGGTTTTACCAAACTGCGGTGGGGGAGATGATGCCTTGGGAGAGGAAAAACTTTTGCATGGTTGCAGCGACCTACAATCCTGACTCCAACGGTAACAAGACCCACCATATCTTTATATATGGTGGGGGTACTGACTACAAGACCCCAATGCTGGGCATGAACGATACTGCATTCGATGATATGTACATTCTCAGCCTTCCGGCATTCCGCTACTACCAGGTTAAGCTTGGCGATATAAAACCAGATGTGCGACAGCGGATGACATGTCATGTGATCAATAACAAACAAATGCTTGTCCTCGGCGGGCACAGAGTCAATTCCAGCGAGACACTCACGGACTGCCATTGGGATGAATTAAATCTCTTTGACATGAACACACTTAAATGGGAAACTGAATATTCTCCTAATTCTTTGGGAGATTCCAAGTTCATCCCAAATCCGGACGTTATTGCGGCACTCGGTGCAAAGACTCAGGAGCCAGCTCTCGGCTGGGACGATGAGAACTTGAAGTACCTCTTTACCGGTTCCTACCCGGGCGAGCAAGGAATAGAGGCGCAAAAGAGGCGGTCGAACGCGAGATGGAGGAAATGGTACATTGGCGTCGGAGGAGCTGGCGGAGCACTTATTATGGCCTTGATAATTGCAATGTTCTTCCTCAGACGACGCAGACAAGAGATGAAGAAGTTGAAGTACGAGCTCGAGCAATTACAACTTTATTTCCAATACCAGACCACTGGAGAAATATACTCTTCTGCTAAGCTTAGCAATCTAAGCTCGGATGGCGATGCCTTTGTTTCGGAGAAAGTTCGTCCTATGACTTTCAAGGAAAAGGTTAGATTCGTCTTTGGAAAGAAGGGTACCAATAGCCAGGAAATACCCACGATTTTCGACCTGCCTTGTAAGTTCTCTGCATTCTACCGACTCTCTTGATGTCATTGCTAATCCTTAACACTCAGTGGAAAAACGTCCTGAAACGGAGGTTGAGAAAATCCCATGACCTGAGAGTACATCTTGGGTGGGGGAAAAGAAAAAAACAATTGTACAAAGTTAGGTGTTGGCGTTGTAATTTCCTTCTCTTATCTTTCCACTGTTCATAGTTAGCGTTCAGGCGCCCCAGAAGTGCAAGGTGAATTAATTCACCCTCCTCGCATTGATGGGAGGGTCGGGGTGAAATATTGTACTACATAGATAGGTGCCCTTCAAACGTTGGTGATCAGGGGTTAGTGAAGCATGCAGGGGTTAATACTGGATGGATTTTCATAAGGTGTCACTCATTGGTATTTTTTTGGCCGGTGGCGTGTTGGGTGTGATATCGGTGAGGTAAAGGATGAGATGGAAGGACTATACTTGGGCTTTATATTATAGTAGGGATTGGGGTAACGAGTATGGACTGGGGTGAGTGGATGAGCCCTGAGTTAGTGGGAAATCGATTACCTGCAGGGCGGGTCCAGTGGTTAGATTTCTAGCCGCATGCTGTGACTCCTAGTTGGTCAACTTAGTATGGCATTGAGGATGAGGGGTGAATTCATTGTCCCTTAGAACATGAATTCTCACCGCTGCCAGTGACAAATTGGGGAATCGGAGAAGAGGGTGGACACAGGAGTAACGTTTATGATAGCTGTTTTTACATCAAACCAAACAAAATGAGAGAAGAAATCTGCTGTTGCTATAATAGAATTTTCAAAGATTCAAGCGCAGGATGTTTATTTCACCCTTCATGGCGAACCGCAATGTTGACAACTGGGCAGTTAGTTTGTGCGGAAGCGGAGCGAGGACAGAGAGAGAGAAAGCTTTCGGCCAGCGCGAATTGGTCTTTGGACTGTTTACCTCATAGTTTGGAGGAGGGATCAAGGAAGAGTAGTGAATGTACACGTGTGAAGGTTCTGGCTCTCCAGCCAAAAAAATCACCAGTTACTCGCATACTGGTGAACCTGGCGCACTCCTCCGGATGCCTGACAGTTCAACAATAATTTCATGATCAAAAATAAAACTCCAATACAATGAAACCTGCGATAATTCAAACAGGTAGGGAGTAGCACCGAGCTGGAAATAAGAGGAAGATGAACAGAAAGTGAGGGTCTTGGCACCAAGGGTTTTGGGACACCATTAGCTAAAGTGGCTAAACTGAGTGATCTCTCATGACAGTTAAGAGAAAATAAACATTACTTGTAAAATGTGATAATATAAAGGACAGTGTGGAGAGTTTAAATTGAAATAAGAAACTACAGTCATAGAACTAGATATTATTTTCAAAAGTAAAGTACAACAAAACACTGCTCAGTATTGTGGAATTTAAGACTCTGCAAACTAATGATATTTGTTCCAGTTGCCTGATTGGTTCAATAGTCTCCAACCTACTTTTACCAATCTGGTAACCCTCTAACTGTTTCAGAATCAGCTATTGTATTAGTGTCAATATCTTATTACTTGAGAGTACTGACTTGCCAAGTATTCTTCCAACAGTCTTATAAGAATATTGTACCTTCATTGTTCCTAGATCCTAACTTGAAGGTATAGGCACAATAGCTACATTTTCCACATAATTAACAAGGGCAATAATTTCCTCTTCAGTCAATTCTACCTTACTGGCTGCACCTATTCATGGTCTACAAAACTATGAATAGGAAAATTTTCATGTATATGTAAAGTACGAAGAATATTCTCAAGGAATAGTTGAAGCAGTTTTATTCAAATAGGAGTTTGATAAATAGAAAATCGAATTAAAAAGATAAATTCAGTTAAACATGCTTTTTATATGCAATCGGGAGTACAGAATAATGTGCTAACATAGTGTTACAAGTAGAGATTGTAGTGATATTAATGCAGAGTATAAGGAGAGCTAGTCAGAATACAATTACTAAGACTTATAACCTGTAGACTGGATTCTAATATCTCTATCAGTTCTGGTTATTTTCAACAATTGTCAATATGTTTGAGGACAATATTGATTCTAGCAATTTTTGCCTTCACAATACTCTCAAACTATATAATTTTGCAAGTATTTGCTACTATATTTTCCAAATAAAAGAGAATTGCAAAGTGAAGAAACTGATAGTACTGATCAGCTTTAACAGGTCATATAATACTAGCTAGAAGTGGTTGTAACAAGAAATCATATGGGCAGGACGATATTCAAGTTAAAAGACATTTAAATTAAATTCTGGTCCTATATGTCAAAAGTAGTAATCTACGTGAAGAATGCTGTTATAGTTTAATCTAGGCTCCATTATAGGGCATCGTTTCCATGAAGTAGGGAGAAATAAATATAGGTAGGTGCAGTTTAGTGAAAAAGGGAAAATTCACATTTTAGGTATTTTGAGCTAAGAGCAGTTTTAGTTTGCATAGCAACCAAGTATATATTGAGAAAAAGGGAAAAAGAGTTTTTAACAAAGAAATTGCAACTACCCAAGCACCTATGCAGCCAACAGCATTGGAATACAAACTAATAATCCCTTTAGCTACCTGGTTAAGTCCATGTACTTGGTTTGTATTTTTGATCAAAATAATACTATTACAGATATGGGAACTGATACAAATTAGTTGATGTGATAGTATATAGAACCGGGAGGTTACTATATGACTACAACCTATGCTGGCAAGAAGTAGTGTCTATAGCAGAGCTGCTCAGCCTCGGTGAAAAGATCTAGACTCTAATGTACAGAGTACTAAGACTCTTAATAATATGAATGCATATGCACTTGAGTACATATATGCAGGAAAGACTGCCATCCAGACTGATCAACTGGTATTCTGTAAGATGTTTGCAACTGGACTACATCTACCTGAACTTAGTTCATTTGGCAAATGAATCGAAGTCAATTTACTGTTGGAGTGCTAGACACCCTGACAATTCTAAATAGTTCGTGGGATCATTTGACCGAGCGGGGCATACATTTTCAGGGTCAAACGAGGTTTCCACTTTCCATGACCATGGCCATGATATCTAAGGATACTCATATATATAGCTAACATAAGTACCAGGAGAATTGTATAAATAGCTAGCATTCCCCGTTAGTTAAGGGATCATCAAGCAACGGAGAAGAGACCTTAACAATATATTCAATTATTAGTTAAAACAACTTTAAAGCTTTCGAGAACCATCTTTACCTTTTATCTTTATTCTTACTGGAGCTCTCCAGACAGTTCTCCTACCTTCTCGATACCAGCACGGCCTAGGCAATTCAGCAGAACAGAATTGGCTACCCCGTAACACTATATTGTTATTCTCTGGTCACCAAAGCTCTACAATATTCTTACGGCTATTTTATCTTATGCTTGAAGAATACCACGACGCTCAAAGTTTTCAACAGTGCAAAAATTGTGGGCACTGTCGACCTCTCAGTTTTGACAACGTATTTCCTGTCTGTTGTGAAGGATTCACCCTTGACATACGTGCAGTAGCACTCAGACACTGACAAGCTATACACAACAAACATACGGAGAGAATATATCTGCAAGACGGACGGTGGATAACAGCTTTGACCAAACACAAATAAGAATATACCTACGATTATATGGAAGATCCTCGACTCAATCCTCAATCTCCTAGTTAAACTTTTGAACCTTTACCGAACCAACCACTAAGAAGCATCTTCGATACTTCACTATCAGCATAAGCTATCATGAATTTTGATCCTTTATCTACCTTATCCTCTTTTGAGGAAATACTTTCTACTGACCTTGCGGAAATACCGCTATTTGAAACTGTGGAACCCTCGTCGTTCGCTAACCCATTTTCAGTCCCCACACTGTAGGACTTTACACAAATCTTCGCCTACTTTCAGGGGCAAGACTTTATCTAGCACGAATTTCTGGACTGGGATTCTGAGTGGTCAGATTTTTCTTGTGTACACGACTTTTGTGCCTGGAGGGCAGAGGACTGGCCATTTTAAATTTTCCTATACCGAAACTATTAGGGTTTATAAGCGAGCTGCCATGGCTATGGCACGTGATGACACCCCTATTCTTAGTCCTTTGGAACCTGACCAGATGATTGAAGAAGATGATACAGAATCTACCCCATAAGCATCTCTAATTCTGTCCCGGAGCCGGATCTGCTCTCCCGTTACATATTTGAGTCGTCCACTATCCAGAGTTCAATAACGTGCCGAGCGAGCTACGATGCCTGTCAGTACTCAAGATAACTTCCAGCAAAATGTTGTCTATGCATTGCCCCACCTGGACCCATCCTTGAAAGAAAGTGTAGATGAGAATCATATTGCGATCTCAGCTTTATCACAGGAGGCCAGGCAAGGGTTCACATTGCTTGAAATTTTGCAAAGCCATATGGCTAGGGGTGAGGTTATCAATAATGCTGAAATAAAGGAAGGCCGCCGTGCACTTGAACGGTTGAGTGGCGATACTGAAAGGGAGCAGCAAAGGTTACGGGCCCAGGTTCAGGAAGAATTAAGATACCAACAGGCTTAACAGGAACAACAGGCACATGTCTCGGAAACAAGGGATCAGATCCTGGAAAAAGCGCTAATGGACCTAAATGCTAAATTACACCAGCCGGAAAAGGAATGGAATCGGAGGATGAATAAGCAATAAGAAACTGCAGCTCAACATCTAAGGCAACAAGGCAAAGGTATGAGGGTATACCTGGATACTTGGTAGGTCAAGTGGCCGATAAACCAGCTCCAGTACTGACTCAGTATAGGCATGGTGTGGTGATCCAGAACTTTCTAACGGAGGGCAAACATCGATTCTACCGGAAGAGGGCATAGTTCCAACAAAGGAATCAGCATGGACATCTAGAAAGGATGAATGAAATTGTCACGATTGGTGACTAAGCAAGGCAGAATTTCGTATGACTCATAGTTATGAGTCACAAGATTGTTATATTTCGCACTATGACTCATTAGAAGTCATGGGGTTTCACATGATGCACACTTGTGCAATGATTATTATGTTGTGATTGGTTGATCGTGCGCATGACTCACATTTGTGAGTCATATGATGTAATGATTTTCGCACATGACTCACACTATGAGTCATGGGTTTCGCGCATGTGACCACTTTAGGGCACATGACTTATTATATGAGTTATGATTGGTTGGCATGCGGCGCAGTTGACTCAGTGGAGTCAGCTGATGGATTTCATTCTATGACTCACTATGAGTCATAGAGGTCGTGTGATTCACAGGTATGAGTCAGCAGGGTTAGGGTTGTGGGAAGAGTGCCTATATAAGAACCTCTAAGCGACCTGTAGTTAAGACTCTTCACACAACTATCTAAGTTCTTTCCTATACAATTACTTTACCTCTTTACCGTTTCATTCCCTATTGGCGTTGTGCGATAGGAACTATAGGGTTCAGCTATCCAGACAACGTAGGCATAGGCCTAGGAGCAATAGTGGAACTCTGCCTAGTACTACTCGTTGCAATAGTACTCCTACCCTGGTGGCTGAGATTAGCGCCACGCACCATACCGGACTACAACAACGGCCTGGTCATATTCATCCAACCCAAAGTGAAGTAGTTACCTGTTGCAGAACCAGCTTACCACATAGGATTGTAATATTTGGTTGCGTCACCTAAGCAACACCCAACTACAAAAGGGCAGACTCTATAGACAAAGACATCGACCTTACTGAGGGTGAAATCGATACCTCAATACTTGGCCTGGCACTTGAAGAAGCAATCAGCACAAACCTATCCAGAAGCCAGTCACAAAGAACCACAAGTCTAGTGACCCCTGAGCCGGCCTCACCAACACGATCTGTGGAACCAGAAACCCCAAGACCAGAAAGGATGTCAGCACCGGGACCAGCAACTGCCGGTGGAGGAGCAGGAATTCAACTAGTAGGATTTATAACTGCACAGTTCCAAGAGATCCTGACTCTGATAAACAACCAGCGAGAAACAACCAACAACCAGATCAAAGTCGAGAAACCTCCTACCTTCTCTGGAACAAGGACCAAACTACGAACCTTCTTAATGCAATGCCAATTATACTTCAAAGCAACAAAAGAAACACGACATACAGAACGCATCACCTACGTCAAGAGCTTGTTAAGGGATGCAGCAGCGAGCTGGATAACCCCATTTGTAGAAGGACGCAAGCCGGAGACCTTGACTACATATGAAGATTTCACTACAGCCCTCAAAGGCCAGTTTGGGGATGTGGACACAGAAAATGCAGCTAGGAGAAAACTCGACCGCCTGAGGCAAGGCAAGGAACCAGTCACGGAATACTGGAATGACTTTCGCCTCACAGCTACAGAGGCGAATGAGGATGATGGTACACTAAGACACCAATTCCTTAAAGGAATTAACCGAACGCTCCAGGACGCATGGGTAGCGGACCACATGGTAGCGGCAAATGTTGATGCCCTTGCGGCCTGGGCAAGCGAAAAAGAAAACCGGATCAACATGATCAAGCACCTTCAAGGAAACAACAGTACCTATATCCAACAACAGGAAACGCCCAGGAACAATAACGGAACCTGGAAGGCGGGCAATACTATGGAAACCCTAGGCGACCCAATGGACCTGGATGCTACCAGAAGGTGTCCACGACTAAACCTCTCACGAGCAGAGTTCACAAGAAGAAGGGACAACAACCTATGCCTAGGATGCACCAGACCTGGGCACAGACTCAGTAATTGCCGAAATGCAAGAGATGAGAAGGACTATACTAGGCAGTTCAATAGTAAGACCAACAATAATCGCTGGAAACCACGAACAAACCTACACGAAATGGAGATTAGAGAAACACCTGAAGAGTCGGGAAACGAACAAAGTCCCCAGTAAGAGATGGGCTGTGGGACAACAAAACCAAAACCATCGGAATCGGCAAAATCTACATGGCACTTACAAACACGGAAACATTGGAACAAGAAAAGACTATGCCATGGTCAAAATGCGTTTACATGGCAAGGACAAGACAGTTATCATCAACGGCATGATTGACTCAGGCGCTACAGAAAACTTTATTGACAAGGAATTCAGCAACAAACACGGCATACGAACAAAGAAAGCGAAAGAAATACGGGAAATCTACCTTGCGGACGGGGAGCCGAGTGCTATGGGACCTATTACCCATATAGCGGAAGTACCTATGGACATCGGCAGCCATAGGGAAGTGGCAACCTTCCAAATCGCAGACCTACCCAACCATAAGGCAGTACTAGGGCTGCCATGGTTAAGAAGACACAACCCCAAGATCGATTGGGAAAGCAATAAGATCACGTTCGATAGCGAGTGTTGTAGCAGAGTATGCCTCGAAAGCTCGCCAGCAGTGGACTTGGTCCCTGAATCAGAAGCCCTGGAAGAGAACTTGGAGATACAGTTATCTACGATCCAGGCCAAGGATATCCGGAACATCAAAATCCAAAGATTGAGCAATATGGCAACACTCCATTCCCAGGGGTCAGCCAAGGCTGCAGGACATGACCTGTATGCAGACGAAAGAATTACGATACCGGCAAAAGAACAAGGAATAGTCAATTCTGGGATAGCTATAGGACTACCAGAAGGCACCTATGGGCGGGTGGCTCCGCGCAGCGGAGGGCAGTTAAACACCAGCTTACTGTCAATGCGGGGGTAATCGACGCCGACTACACAGGTGAAGTCAAGGTGGTCCTGGTTAACCTGGGAAAGGACAGTTACACAGTGGAGCCGGGAGACCGCATCGCACAGTTGATATGTGAAAAGATTGTCATAGGACAATGTGAAGAAGTGGAGCAAGTGGCTCCTACTATGAGAGGCACAGCAGGGTTTGGAAGTACGGACCACCCAAAACACCAAAAGATTGAGATCAACGAGATCTCCGCTACGTCATTCGGAGAGTTCTACTGCAGTGGGGAAGTCACAGGAATCCTCAAGTGGGATTATAAGACGAACGAACCTACCAGGATTGAAAGGATCAATGTCGGTACCGAATTGGCTATCAAGGCCAAGAAAGGCCAAGAAAAAGACAAAACCAGAAACATTGTGCCAAGGGAATATCAACAGTACCTGGACATGTTCAAGGAAGAGGAAGAAAATCGGCTACCACCCCACCGACCAAAGGTTGACTTGGATATCAACCTCAAAAAGGGAGAAACAGTACCAGCAAGAAATCTATACCCATTGGGCGAAAAAGAGCTGGAAGAACTAAGAGAATACATCAGAGTCAACAAGAACCGGTGCAGGATTCGGGACTCTTATGTAAACGGAGGATCACCAATCTTGTTTGTTAAGAAGAAAGACGGCAAGCTAAGGCTATGCGTGGACTACCGAGGGCTCAATGAAGTCACCAAACGAGACCGATATCCCCTACCACTGATAGGAGAAGCCCTCGATAGGCTTAGAGGAGCCAAGGTCTTTACTAAACTAGACATCCGAAACGCATATCACAACATCAGAATCAAACACGGAGACGAATGGAAAACTACCTTTACCACCAAATACGGCATATACGAATACACGGTCATGCCATTCGGACTCAAAAATGCAGCTGCAGCGTTTCAGCGATGGGTCAATAGGATTCTCAGCAGGTTTCTGGATATCTGTTGTATTGTCTATTTAGATGATATTCTGAAATATTCAGAAAACTTGGAACAACTCCGAACCTATGTCAGGATGATTATGGAAGCCTTGAGAAAAGAAGGGCTGACACTGAAGCCATCGAAGTGCGAATTTCACAAGGAACGAACCGAATACCTAGGCTTCATCATCGACAAGGACGGAGTCAGCATTGATGCTATCAAAACACAAGCAATATGGGAATGGAAACCACCCGAAAGCAAGAAAGGAATACAGTGCTTTATGGGATTCTGCAACTTCTATCGACGATTCATAGAAGGGGTTAGTCGGATAGCTAAACCACTCTATCAATTGACGAAGTAGGACTGCAAATGGAACTGGACCGAGAACCAACAAAAAGCATTCGATGAATTGCGCAAGCGACTTATATCAGCCCCACTACTGGTACACTCCGATCCAACCATGGAAATCATGATTGAAACCGATGCTTCAAAATATGTATGCTCAGGCATTCTATCACAGAGGGCGTGCGATGGAAAATGGAGGTTAATGGCATACTGGTCAAAAACAATGACGCCCGCGGAATGCAACCACGATATCCACGACAAAGAGCTCTCAGCCATTGTCCAAGCGTTGAAAGAATGGAGAAGATATGCAAAAGGAAGCTAACACCAGGTCCTGGTCCTCACAGACCATAAGAACCTGGTCCCATTTACCACGACAAAAGAGCTTAACGACAGACAAATCCGCTGGAGCGAGACCGTCAGTCAATACGATATTAAAATACAATACCGACCCGGGAAGGAAGGGGGCAAACCAGATGCCTTTACAAGGAGAGCAGAGGATGTCCCGAAAAAGAACGACGAGAGGATCCAACAAAAACAAAGGATCCTACTCCCAAAAGAACAATACTTCGTAGCCATGGAAGTGGTCAAGTTTGTTGCTAAAGATTTTGGCATCCGAGAAGCAAGCACGAAAGACAGACAGATAAGAGCAATCCAGGAAGCCCTGAGGAAAGGAGAGAAAGAAATGAAAGGAGTGGCTCTAGGGGCATGTGAATGGAAGGTAGGATGCCTATGGCATCAAGGAAAGATTTGTGTACCGGAATACGAACAGATCAGAACCCAAGTCATACGACAAAATCACGATAACCCAGCAGTTGGGCATGGCGGAACCAACAAAACTACGGAACTACTATCCCGACAATATTATTGGCCAAAGATGCGAGACGACATAAAGAGATATGTCAAGAATTGCGATACATGCCTAAGCACGAAAGCGATAAGGCACGCGCCCTACGGACTACTACAACCGAATGAGGCGCCACACCAACTATGGAAATCGATAGCAATGGACTTCATCACGGACCTGCCGAAATCAGACGATTATGACGCCATCCTGGTGGTCATTGACCGCTTGACAAAAATGAGCCATTTCATACCCTGCAACAAGGATATGAAAACCAAAGAATTTGCCCAGATATTCCTACGGGAAATATTCCGACTCCATGGACTACCACAAGATATCATCACCTATAGAGGAACGCTATTTACATCAGACTTGTGGAAAGAGACTACAAAATCTCTTGGAATTGAATGAAGAATGAGAACTGCCTTGCATCCACAAAGCAACGGACAAACCGAAAGCACGAACGGAATACTGGAACAATACCTAAGGGCCTATGTCAACTATCAGCAAGATAACAGGGCGGAATTACTACCATTGGCGGAATTTGCATACAACAATGGAAAACAGGAAACTATCAAGACCACACCCTTCTACGCAAACTACGGACAACATCCGGAACATGGGGCGATAGTCCACATGATACCAAAGGAAACCATGAAAAAGGAAGATATGGGTCAGCTGCACACTATCCTACATCAGGCAATGGTCTGTGCACAATTACGACACAAAGAAAACTAAGATCAACACAGAAAACCCGATCCGAATCTCCAGTCAGGCGACATGGTCTGGTTACTGCCAAGGAATATAAGGACCACAAGACCATGCAAGAAGCTGGATTACAAGAAAATCAGACCATTCAAGATCCTTACGAAGGTGGGCACAAGCGCCTATAAATTGGCCTTGCCCCAGCAGATGAAGGTCCACAACACCTTCCACATCTCACTCCTCGAACCATACCAAGACAATCAGTTTCCCTCACAAAAGCAATCACCACCACCTCGAATCGAGATAGAAGGAGAAAGCGAATACGAACTCGAAGAAATCATTGACTCACGCATACACCGAAAATGCCTACAATACAGAGCCAAGTGGACTCGCTACTCACCAGAACACGACAAAACTTGGTACCCTGCGGAAAACTTCAACAATGCCAGCATCGCCATTGAACGTTTCCATCAGCAGTACCCAAGAAAACCCAGAGTGGGCTACAGTCAAAATCGAACCCACGAAGCAAGACCCAACGCCATTGGGTCCAGACGAAGGCTGGGGCGATAGCCCCAGGGCTACTACCCCTACCAGCCCGCCATATGCTACTCAGGAAGAAAGGGAAAAGCACGCAGCACACAACGCTCTTTCGTGGACTGCCTGTTACGAGGATTCCTGCAACACTCATTTAGGCGACAAGGAAGGAAGCAATTGGTTTCCACGAGAGCTCAAGTTGCGCAAACCTCAACAACCACACAAGGAGACATCCTGGAAACACGGTTTTAATGACACTTGTCGTACTCACAGACACGACAAAATCGATGCTGGGTTTTACCCAAGACGAACCGGGGAAGCGGCACCCCTTACGGAAAACGATGCACGTATTAGGAAAAGAAAAACAACTGTGAGGACACAGTTGTAGAGAGAGTGGGGCAAAAAAAGCGAAATCGAGACGATCCCCGACGAAGAGAGTTTGCAACGACAGTTGCAAGGGCTACGAGAACAACTTGGCAACGCCGAAGCCACAATTGAGGCCCAAAGGACTGATATGCGGACAAATCAGAGAATGATTGAGGACCGGGAGCAGACTATTAGGGCGGCATACACCACCTTAGAGGAAGCCAAGAGGAACTACCAGTCGGCCGAACATCAAATTCGAAATTGAAAAGGGAACTGCGTAGGTTTGGAGAAAGCCTGACGAAGATGGGACGTTAAGCCTGAAGGGACTCAGGCTTAAGGGAGAGGGGAGCTAATATCACGATTGGTGATTAAGCAAGGCAGAATTTCGCATGACTCATAGTTATGAGTCACAAGGTTGTTATATTTCGCACTATGACTCATTAGAAGTCATGGGGTTTCACATGATGTACACTTGTGCAATCATTGTTATGTTGTGATTGGTTGATCGTGCGCATGACTCACATTTGTGAGTCATATAATGTAATGATTTTCGCACATGACTCACACTATGAGTCATGGGTTTCGCGCATGTCACCACTTTAGGGCACATGACATATTATCTGAGTTATGATTGGTTGGCATGGGGCGCAGTTGACTCAGAGGAGTCAGCTGATGGATTTCATTCTATGACTCACTAGGAGTCATAGAGGTCGTGTGACTCACAGGTATGAGTCAGCAGGGTTAGGGTTGAGGGAAGAGTGCCTATATAAGGACCTCTAAGCGACCTGTAGTTAGGACTCTGCACGCAACTATCTAAGTTCTTTCCTATACAATTACTTTACCTCTTTACCGTTTCATTCCCTATTGGCGTTGTGCGATAGGAACCATAGGGTTCAGCTATCCAGTCAACGTAGGCATAGGCCTAAGAGCAATAGTGGAACTCCGCCTAGTACTACTCGTTGCAATAGTACTCCTACCCTGTTGGCTGAGATTAGCGCCACGCCCCATACCGGACTACAACAACGGCCCGGTCATATTCATCCAACCCAAAGTGAAGTAGTTATCAGTTGCAGAACCAGCTTACCGCATAGGATCGTAACAGAAATGGAGTTGACCGTGGAGGAAATAGCCTACCACCGCCACCACCACAAGGTAACCTTGGTGATGCCCCAGACCCAGATGATGATAGGTCTGATAGTGATGGAGAGGATTGACACGTCAGAAAGGGCGGCAAGCCGAGACGTGCAACCCATTTACCATCTATTCCCAGAAACGATGTACCCGAGGACAGGTTAACTTTGGCTTTCTTAGAATGTATGAGTGGGCTCTCCCGACTAGCAAAGCTAATAGTGGAACCACCCTACTTCTTTGAAGGGCATGATAACTAAGATATTCGAAATTAGTTGACAGCCAGTGAAGACTATTTCGATCGCAACCCTATACAGTCACAAAATTATGCAGAACGAATAGTTTTTGCCTTGGGGATAACAAAGGGGAACAAAGTGGTACCCTTCTCGGAAAAATACCGGAAGGTGGTAGGTGGATTAGGTGGATACACTCGAGACCCGGACTATTCCACATGGGATCGTTTTCGGCAAGAAATCACAAAGCGGTATATTGGCATTCAGGAAGAAGGACGAGCCCTAAAAGAAATGACCAAGGTAGTGTATAAGGGAAAGATAGACACCCATCTTCTGCTCTTCGAAAACCTAAACATCAAAGCCAGACTTACTGGAATCAGTTGGAGGGTGCGAGTGGAAAGCAAACTTCCTGAAGAAATTTTGCGACGGTTATCCCATCTCAAATTCTCCTCCGATGAAGAATGGATGGAAACTATAAGGGAAGTAGCTAAACAGGAGGAGGAATTTCTGCAACGGCGAAAATTATCCAAAGTAGAACCCTCATCTTGTGGAACATCTAAGCGAAACCACGAATACTCTAGTAAAGGGGTTAACACCAAACAAGGATACACCAACCAGAAACAAAAGAACAACCACTCACGATGGAAAACTGCTAAGGCTAACCTATCAACAAAGAAAGCGGGAATGCAAACCAAAGATGAGCATACTGACTGGAAGAAAGGTCATGCTGGAATCTCGCAAGAGGTGGTTGATAAGCGAAAAGCGGAGAAGGAATGCACTCACTGTGGCCTCAACAACCACACCTGGTGAAAGTGTCAAAAGGACATAGTTGTAGCCCAGGCTTTCGCTAAACAGACAAAATAGGACTGACCAAAATGTTCACGCAAACCACAGACGGCAACAGTCATAGGAAGACCTAATCAACCAAAGGTCAACAATATACAAGGCGGAGCCTCACCTCAGTTATGGGAATTATCGGACACTGAAATGTCCTAAAAATTGCACCAACAGCGACAGCGATTGGTTATTCGGGGTAGCAGGAAACTGGTGACCGGATTCGAAATACGGGATCCCTATAGGCTAGGGAGTGAGGAGTACAGGCTTTCGCAGGTACTATCATAATAGGAGCACAAGAGGAGTTGTCCTTAAGTCCATAAGTTCTTAAGAGAACACGGTTAGTGGACAGACAAAGGTGGAGCAAACCGTTTTAAGAATGACAAAGAGGGGTAGTCGCATCTTTGATCCTGAGAAACAACTAAGTCTCACCCATTTTTCAAAGGCCGACAGGACAACAACCAGACATGCTACAGAAATGAAAAATAGAGCAAAAGAAAGCTGGCGAGATTCTCTTCAATAATAATCAACCGAAACAGGACCCTTGGTTTGAGGACCCTGCCCGGGGTCCCAGCTAGGGTCGGTGGTGCAGGTAACCGCGGGGACTAGAACATAAATTTTTGGTTTTTGGGTTGGTTTAACTTCTGAGCCTGGAAGGACCTGTAGTTTTAGCTTGTCATTTAGCCCCCTATCCTTGAAGCCATGCGGGGAAATGGCAGCCAGTTAGCCTGATTAAAGCGCCAGGGTTCTTTCAGTTCTGGAAAGGTAAAATCTCTTCAAAGAGTCCCAGAACGGCCATTTTAGTCACCAGACCAGGTAATGGGTTGGGCTTTGTCCTAACGGTACAATTATCCATAGTGTTGGCCCAGGTGGGGTTTGAACGTGTGACCTCTGTCCAGATGCTTTTGGCAGGCCAATACCGTATGCAACTGACTAGACCATGACCCCAGGAGGGTCTAACAGTATAAATAAAAACTCCTCTTATACTGAAATTTTCGGGGTTTTTTGCGAAAATGGCAAGGTTTCCAAGGCTATTATAACCATTATGGGATGAGCTATTCCAAATTTGGAAACTGTTAACCTTTTCGGAATTTGACATACTTTTCGGAAAACAATTTCATGTTCTAAAACAAACTACTCTTTTAGGAAATTACACTCACAAACCATAGCTAAGTTATTCAAAAAACCCCAGCACATATTACTAACAACTATGCATATTAGCGAAGCATAAAAAGCCGTGCATAATTATGCATGCATGTTTCCAATAAAAATAGGATTTTTTAATTATCATGGGAGCCCCTTGGCTTGGGGTAAAGACCTGTTGTAGTGGGCTGCCCAGAATCTTAATATATTAATTATTGTGTTCTAGTTCGTCAGAGGAGACCTCTCTGGTCGAAACAGTACTGGCGTTGTCACGAACACTCAACTGATACAACACTCCTGTCATCTAAGCAAGGGCGAACAGATATAACATGTTCGCATAAGCAAAACAAACTAGATCATGAAGAACAAAAATGCTTCCAATGGCTGGAAGGCGATGTATATATTTTTTTATATGGAAAACGTTATCGCATAAAAGTCCTATTGGTCTCAGGATCCAACATTTTTGTTATTCACAGGGGATTGGTAAAGGAATTGAAAATTCACTATAAATCTCGTCAGGATCCTATCACTATTGTAAGATTTACCGGAGACCAATTCTCTACGGGAAGGGATTATACCTGTCCCCTCTACTTGGAGATAGGAAAAAATAAACATTTGTCAAAAGTTGATTGCGAAATCGCACCTTCAGGAAATTACGGAATAATAATTCCATTTGGGTGGTGGAATGATGAACATCTAATAAAGGAATTTCATAACTCTGGCAACGGGAGTTTTGAGGCACCGGGATGTCAGCTCCACCTTTTACCAGAAGGCTAAGGCATTTCTATCGAATGAGATGACGAGGTGTTGGAAGACCCGGAGGCAGTGGTTATAGGAAGAATTGCCAGAATAGATGATGAGGAAGAACTCGTCCTCGATTCACTTCCCAAACAAGACCACGGCTACAGGGACCTTTTTCACCTTTCAACTGTAGCAAAATTACCCTCTGATAAAACCTTTGATCACACCATTGACCTCAAACATGACTCTCAACCACTCAGGGGACCAATCAATCTGGTGTCGGAGAAACAGCTAATAGCACTAAGAACTTATTTGGATGATATGTTAAAACAAGGAAAGATCTGCCCCAGCAAGTCTCCTGCCGGGGCACCAATACTTTTTGTTCCCAAACCGGATGGACGCCTCAGATTGGTAGTAGACTACCGATTGTAACAGGCGCTAGCCTGTGTGAACGGTTATACAATACAGCCTAAGCGGTAGCCTATTATCGCTTTGGTGTCTAAGGGATACCTGCTGAGAGGCGAAGACAAGGGGAGTACAATAGGATCGCCGTTCAACCAAGTGTATTCACTGTCTAGGCATCTGTCTGAAGTCTGATGTCTCCTGCTAGCTAGGAGACTACTCTTAAATACATGAAATCTTTCCTGCAAGAGCTGAGGCTCTGGAAACCTGCAGCCACTATCATTACCGGTGAGTGTACAGCTACCAGAATCCTGTGGCCCTGCCGGAGTCTTGGAAAGCCTGGGGCTTTCCCACAACACTGCCTCTATCCTACTGCTAGTATACATGACCTGTTCCTTCCCTTGGAACTCCAGGGGCACAATCCTGCCGATCCTGCAAAGCATACAATAATCAGAGTGCCAGAATCTAGAGATTCCGGTAGGGAAATCAAATACAAAAGAAATCAAATCAATTGAATGTAATCTGACAAAGGAAAAGCTAACGAGAGTGGTAATAGAGGTACCAGACCATGTACTCATGTTACACCGATGTTTAAACAAAGTCAGCATGCAAAATAATTACCCTCACCCTCCGATGACCAAACTACGAGACCGTGTTCAAGGAACAACTATTTTCACCAAGCTGGACCTCAAAGATGGATACCATCTAATCGGCATACGTTAGGGTGATGAATCGAAAACTGCCTTTAGCACGAGACATGGTCTATATGAATACAAGGTCATGCCATTTGGACTTATTAATGCACCTGCAACTTTCCAGTCCATTATGACTATGATCGTAAAAGACTTCCTGGATGAAGGAGGAGTCGTATATATCGATGATATACTCATATACTTAAAAACAGAGGAGAATCAGGTCATATTAGTGAAGAAGGTACTGGAACGACTTATGGGAATATCATATGGCTATATCCAGGGCTAAGAGCACATTCTAAGTCAAATCTGAGGAGTATCTCGGGTATATAGTGCCTGTTGATGGAGTCACTATGAGTGAGCGCAAAGTTGAATCAATCTAGGCCTGGCAACCACATACTTCAGTAAAAGAGATTCAAATCTTTATGAGATTTGCCAATTTTGAATGGCGATTCATAAAGAATATCGATGCACTATATGCACCAATTACCGATTTATTGAAGGGGAATTACGAGGATTTTGCTTGGGGGGAAATACAGCAAATTGCTTTTGATGAACTCAAACGACCATTTATTATAGCTCCTATACTTTGTCATTTTCATCCTGAAAGAGAAACGGTAGTGGAAACTGATGCAAGCCATTATACTCTCCGATGTGTTCTGT
This sequence comes from Tuber calosporum, assembly GCA_003316355.1. Lineage (NCBI taxonomy): Eukaryota > Fungi > Ascomycota > Pezizomycetes > Pezizales > Tuberaceae > Tuber > Tuber calosporum. The sequence goes on from QFET01003230.1 coordinate 34,831, forward strand.
CTCAATATATGGATAAGAAGTTGCATCCGGTTGCATTCCATTCCAGGAAGCTTACCCCAGCAGAACGCAACTATGATATCCATGATAAGGAATTATTGGCCATATTAGTTACTTTGGAGGAATGGCGACACTACCTGGCAGCAACTGATGAAACTTTCACCATCTATAGCGACAATCAAAATCTACAATACTTTTTCACAACAAAGGCCTGGTCGGCAAGATAAATCCGATGGGCCAAAATGTGAACAGATTTTAACTTTAAGATCATTTACAGACCTAGGACCAAAGGATGTAAACTTGATGCATTAAGCAGGCGGCCAGAGTACTAACCTAAGGAGGGAGCTGAGCATTCCAAGCAGGCTATACTTCAGTCTCAGCATTTGGAACCCTCCAGAATAGCTGAAACTTAGTGGTGTCAGTCACATGGGGAATTGAAAATTTGGAATAACCCTAACTAGGATTGCCAAAAAAGCCAAGCACCAGTTCGGTTAAGGTTAAAAGGTTACAACAAGAAGTAAGAATTCCTACTTGAGGTTCCAAGTTAGCCGTAAGACATGACCTATACAGTACTGAGGATACCATGGTTCTTTCTAAAGGGCAAGTGCTCATAGGGACTGGATTAGCTATTGGACTACGAATTTGAATATTGACCTGTATTGCACCACGGAGTGGATTTGCAGTCAAGCATGGTATTTCCATTGGAGCTTGAGTGGTAGATGCGGACTACAGGGGGGAGGTTAAGATACTCCTAGTCAACACTACTGACAATGCTTTTCAGGTATCTCCTGGAGACTACATAGTACAAATGATTGTTGAAAGAATTGATGAGATAAAGCTTCATGAAGTCAGGGAGTTAGAAGATACGGAACGAGTAGGCCAAGGATTTGGGAGCTCGGGTATCCACTTGTAAGAAACTCAGCCGTAATTATGTTTCCTACATTCCATTGCCAAACACGGGTTCCTGGACACAACCGATATTGCCGTTCACCCAATATGCACTAAAGCACAAACCATAATGTCTAATGCAATATTTGATAAGTACAAGGTCAAGAAATTTGAAATGAACTTTATGGCAAGGATAAAAGAGAAAGCAAAGGATGATCCAGAAAGGATGCGTATGAAGCGGGAGTTACAGCAAGTTGGAGATAATAGCAGGCCAATGCCAAAACAATAGACTATGATGGAGGGAATGCTTTTCTACAAAGAACGCCCATATATTCCCCAGGATGAAACGCTGCAATCCGATATTGCAAAAAGGATGTCATGACTCAAAAGTTACAGGACATTTCAGAGAAAAAAAAACTCTTAAAATTATCATTAGGGATTTTTACTGGAAGGGAATTACCAACTGGATAAGCGACTATGTACAGTCATGTACAGAATGCCAAAAGGCTAAGGCACCAAGACACGCATGCTTTGGCCTACTACAAACATTACAAGTACCTTTTGCACCTTGGGCATCTACCTCAGTAGATTTTATTACGCAACTACTCAAATCTGCAGGTTACAGACTAATTATGGTTGTAGTTGACCGATTCACCAAAATGGCACATTTATCAGTCTGGTGGAAAATGTGACCACAAAGGATGTCACTCTGGCATTTATCAAAGAAGTTTGGAAACTTCCTGCTCTACCAACTGAAATCATGTCATACATGGACGCAAAGTTTGGAGGAGAAATCTGGGAGTCTCTGAGCAAGATATTAGGCATAAAGAGAAAAATGTCTACCGCATACCACCCACAGACTGATGGACAAACGGAAAGGGTCAATCAAGTGCTGGGAGGATACCTGCGGATATTTGTCAACTATGATATGGATGATTGGTACCACCTTCTACCATTAGCCGAGTATGCATAAAACAACTAGGTAACAAGCGCCCATGGAATGACACCATTCTTTGCAAACTATGGTTACCACCCTCAAACAGAATGGATAAAGGAGTTAGAAGCCCAGAATCCCGGAGCTACAATGTATGCTCACTGGATGAAAACGATACATGAAAAGGCAAAGGAATCACTTGAAAAGAATCGGGAAGGAATAAACAAATACTATAACCGAAAGGCTCACAGTCAACCAGACTTCAAAATTGGTGATATGGTTATGCTAAATGTGAAGAATATCTGCACTAAGCGCCTATATAAGAAGTTAGCACCAAAATTATATGGGCCATTCAAAATCCTGCAGCAACGAGGAGACCTAGACTACAAGTTGGATTTATCTGAACGCTGGAAAATCTATCCGGTATTGCATGTATCCCTACTTGAGCCATACAGAACTTCAGTTCGACCAGGCCAAGAACAACCACGCATGACACCGGAAGTTGTTGAAGGTGACCTAGAATGGGAGGTGGAAAAAATCATTAAGAGTGAAATAATCTCTTATGAACGAAGATTCAAAGGACAGTCAAGAACCATCCAAGAGCTTCAATACTTTGTAAGTGGAAGGGATGTTCAGAAGATGAGAACACCTGGGAACCACTGGAGCACGTACTGCATGCTCAATAATTGGTAGAAGATATTCATATAGAAAATCTGGATATGCCAAGGTTGGGCTAGGTAGAATTTCGGGAAAGGTTTTTCCTGCTGTGGCCAAGTTATCGCAGAAGGTTTTTAAACCCTACTGGAAGGAGTTCTAAAAGGTTATATTGCTTCAGGACGAAGCCTGCAAAGGGGGAGCTGATGTTACAGATATGGGAAATGATACAAATTAGTTGATATGATAGTATATAAAACCGGGAGGTTACTATATGACTATGGCACATGCTGGCAGGAAGTAGGGTCTATAGTAGAGCTGCTCAGCCTCGGTGAAAAGATCTAGACTCTAATATACGTAGTAGTAAGACTCTTGATAATCTGAATGCATATGCACTTGAGTACATATATGCAGGAAAGACGGCCATCTAGACTGATCAACTGGTATTCCGTAAGATGTTTGCAACTAGGGTACATCTACCTGACCTTGTTTGATATGGCAAATGAATCAAAGGTTATTTACTGTTGGAGTGCTAGACACCCTCAGAATTCTAAATATTTTGTGGGATTATTTGACTGAGTGGGGCATACATTTTCAGGGTCAAACGAGGTTCCCACTTGCCATGAGCATGGTCATGATATCTAAGGATACACATATATATGGCTAATTTAAGCACCGGGAGAATTGTATAAATAGATAGCTCTCCCCCATAGTTAAGGGACATGCTCCGCGCCCTCTATTTTCCACTTGCTTGAAATTCTTGCCCCTTTCAGGCGATCAAAACTTCGCCCTTTTGTGTGGCAACAGCCACGACACACCAAATCTTGCTCCTCGCTTAAGCTTCACTCTTTAGTGACACAGCCCCATTTCCTGTGTAATAGTGATAGCCACAGCCTCCCCTGGCCGCTCCAGGTCAGCTTCGCGCACCCAGCACCGCACAGCCCCCTACACAGCCCACTCCTCCCGTGCCAGCACCCCTGGACCCCTCCCAGACCACTTAATTGCAACCCAGAACCTCCTGGAAGCTATAGTTACCCAGTTTTGCCTATCCCGCGAATCTTTCCCAGCGTTTGACAACTCCCTCCTCCACAACCTAACGGATGGGATGGCCACCATCAACCCACTCCTATGCACCGCCCTCTCCGGAATAAATGAGGTAGTTAGCCGACTTGCGACCCTGACTACGCGCATGGATGAGATCTCCTCCGCCATCTCGACTCCCGCCCCTCCCCTACTTCAGCCCCCCCCGCGATTGCTGCCTTGGAGGCCACAGTTAGGGACCTCTCCCTTCGCGTCACGGCAGGAGCCACTGCCAGACAACCACCTTTTTCTCCCCTGGTCCCCCCTCGCACCGCTCCGGCTCGACCTAGGTCTCTCCCCAAACCCCAACCCCAACCTGCACTAGAGGCAAACCAAGGCCCCGACCCCGACCTCTCCTGCTATGACACTGTTGAAAGACAGTGGTATGGCAACCCTGCTGCATACGCCGTCCGCCACCCACGCTCCTGGGAAGCACAAGAGTACAGGGCAGGCAAATACCCTCCCCTAACCGAGTTCCGCTCACCACCCTCATCCTCTAACACCCGACCCACACACACCCAGTTCCGTCCGGCCAACAAGTCCTATGCTGCTGTTGCAGCAGGACCATCATCTACACCAGGTACCAAAGGCAAAGGGAAGAAGCCCACCTCGCCGGCTCAAGTCGCAGCGTCCAACGACAGCAGCCCTCAGTCACGAGGTCCGGCACCGTTGCCCTCTGCCAAGCACAGATTCTTCGCCCCTCGCACCTCACCTGCACCTCATGCAGATCCTGACCGTATGGCAGCCACTGCCCGCGACCTGATGGCCGCCATCCTCAGTCAGGCCAATTGCCCTTTCCCCCTGTCCTTTTCTGCACGTATCAATCCTAAAGGATCTCTTACCCTCCTGGGCACCGACCCACACAGACCCTCCACTGCTTATTCACCCTACAACGAAGCCATGACTAACCTTCTTAACCAAGCTTTTCCAGTAGGAGACATCCCCTACCGTCCGTTCCGCCCGGCCCCAAACGAGGTCCAATTGGCCATCCATAGCTTACCTACAGCCTACCTCCCGGAGGACCAGACTGACCTCTACCATGCCCTCTCGGAGTCAGTTCGCAATGCAGCTGACGTCGTTATCTACTCAGCACGCTTCTTCCAAACCGACTCTGACATTCGAGCAACAAAAACCACTACGTCTGTAGTAGTCACTGTGGCCCCCGACGATGTTATCAGGCTTGGCTCCACCATCTGCCTCTTCTCCTGTCCGCGCAAAGTCGAAAAGGCACACTCTTCAGGAGGGTTTATGCAATGCCGGAAGTGCTGGCTTTACGGCCACCCCTCCCCTATGTGCAAAGCCTCCACCCCCACCTGTCCCCTGTATGCTCTAGCACACAGACGTGTAGCCCACCGCTGCCCTAATCTCACATGCCCCAAGGGCGGGAACACTAAGTCCGTCGCTGGGTGTTGTCCCGCCTTCCCCCTCATGTGCTCTAGTTGCGCAGGACCCCATCCTGCCACAGACCGTTCCTGCCCATCCCGCCCCCTCCCACCCTCTGATGAAGAC
>QFET01003232.1:0-29244 GCA_003316355.1 Tuber calosporum
AATTGCTGAAGGATGGTTACAGAGGTGGTACTGTACCGTACAGTACAGTGATGTAGCACGGTGAAGTGTCTGATATAGTCTCCGCCGCCGCCGCCGCCACAGCCAGGGTGCAGTATGATACTCGCAAGCATAAATCATGAGAAGAATTGCACGTATAGCCCGAGGGAATACCCTACCCTACAGGGCACGAGTTCAGAGATACAGTGATATTGGGTTTGTGTGGACGAATGAATGGCATACTGATCCCCCCTAACTGATCAGATGCTTCATAAGCTAACCTGACTGGTAGTCAGACCGTATTTGGGAGCAAGAAGTAAACCAGCCAAGATGCCAAAGGTGCAAGGTGAGGGAGAGGAAGAAATATTTGGTAAAGACTTTATGGTACATTACTGAATAAATAGTACTGGATGCTGTCTAATAATATTTCCCCTTGATTGATTGAATGAACCTGACCCCAGAGCTCCCCGAATTGCGCCTCATTTTATTAAAACTCAAATTTAGGTGGTGGTAGTGACCAGTTGTCTCTGGACGGCTTCCATGATATTTAGGGATTGGTCCTCCTTCACGAAGACTGCAGTGGTAAAAGATTTGGTCAGTCAGCTCGTGTGAATTCTCTGGAAATTGCCTGTCTGGTCTGTGGATATACGCACCAAGGAAATAAGGTGTAGGAGGGTTTATATCCCCATGAGTGAAGACTTCTTGGGGATCAGCCACCTCAGTCACGTAACCGTCATTATATTTGCGAAAGAGTTTTCGCTGGAAATCGTAGATGTAGATCCAGTAATGTCCAAAGCTTGCGGATCCTAGCATTTATCCTGCTCAGCGGCGAGGCTTGTGTAGCTCTCAGGGGCATGCTTACCTCTGTGTATGAAAACTGAGTGGATGCGATAGCCCTGCTTGCACGAGCCTGTGAATTGCTGCTCGATACGAGACTGGAGTTTTTGAATCCGAGCCTCGATCGCTTTCGTACCGTACCAGCCCACGTCAGTCTTAAGAGTGTCAACATCCCTGGGTGGTATCATACATTCACTCTCCTGGACCATGGATACCGCTCTCTGTTCAAGCTCTTTAAGGAGAGCTGGCTGGACCTCTATCTCGTCAACGTCACTGAGTTCAGAAAGCCACTGGTGGGTATATTCAAGGGCCTTGGGGACACGGACCCCAGCCTAGGGATACAGTCAGTATCATATCCCAATAATATCAACCGAGGAATTCTCACTGGAGTCTTTGTCAGCTCCGCCAATCTTTGTTCCAGCGCCTTGAGCTCCTCCTTCCAGACCCAGGACTCCTCCCGCTTTTGCTTGAGATCAGGTTCGTCAGTTTCCATGTATCTATCAAGATATATTGTGTCTGGAAATTTCAAATGCGAATTTGACTTGTATGCAGAAGCCTTGGCCCGGTCGTACTGAACTCTCTGAACTTGTATCTGCAAGATGGGCGGCAAATGGCTAATAGACAGGAAACGCTTGGCCTCTCGCCCTTCCAGATCAACCTGTTCGATGTCGAAGCTGCTATCAAGAGCAGAGTAAATGTCTCTATCACCTTCTGCAACATCGACAAGCAAATGAGAAAACAACTCCTATGGACATGTTAGCTTTAAGCCCGGCCAAGGGGGGGATGGTCGCTCATACCTCTTTAGTCCGAGTCTCAGTAGAATTTGGGAAAGAGAGTGTTTGCTTGGTCCTTCCGTAAAACAGTCTAAAGTACATTAGTAAAGCCTGATTAAAACCCCGTTTGACTTACTTCTTCACTAGATCTATCTGTTCCCCGTTCTCATCAACCGACTCCGGTTTAATGGCAGCTTCCACTTGAAACATGACATTACCAATACACTCTGTTACATCTTGCTGGCGTCCGAACATAAGATTTGTATCTGGCTTCGGATCCTGTTTGGCTGGGCGAGGGGGGATTGGGGGTGGCCTATCCGGCATATCTGGCATGTCTGGGGGTGGGGTTGGTGGGCCATATGTTGGGCCAGCCTTGTTTGCAGCGGCCCCAGTCGCCGCCTGCGGCTCATTCATATCAATATCCTGAAGTGGAGAGCGCGGAGCACCAGCAACGCCGGCGGTAATATCTTTGAGTGGGGGAAGATTTTCTTTGTCATCAGCTCTGTTTGGCTTTCCATCATGATAGACCATGACGTAGTCCTCGCCAGTTCCTGGGTAGGGAGGTGGAAGATCTTCGTTCTCATTGACTAACGTGGCCTCGCTGGTCGTATCATCGGTCTCGGATTGGGGCGGAGCCTTTTCGTCAAGGTCCATTTTATCATCCGCATCATCGTTGATGTAAATAACAGGTGGTGGTGGTGGTGGCGGCGGTAGTGGTACATCGTAGGACACTGAGATTCGTCGCTCCTCCTCCTCTTCATCTTTAGAACTCACAAGGGTCAAGTAAGCTAAATCCCGCTCAGGAGTAACGGAAGATGCCTGGGAGGTTATGAGGTTCTGGAACAAGGTGCGGAGATGGCCAACAACTGTAGAAATAAGGCCATCAGCTAATGGTATCCCGCAATCATAGTTTGTCGCTCACATTTCTTGGCTCTCTCAATCTCCTTCTTCGAGACTTTCCTGCCTCCCACCCTCTTCCTCTCAACCACCTCCTCATTGATTTCCTCCTCCTGGAATTGATCGATATTGAGAATCATCTCGCGTAGCGGCCTTACAGTGAAGTAAAACTGCAACAAGCTATTCAGATAGCAAGTGTTTCCAATATTCTCAAGCCCAACAGGCCACTCCACAGAACCCTTTGTAATTCCATCAGCATTTCCAGTCTCAAGGTATGATTGAATCCTTGTGCTGTTTCGATTTTGGCCAATACTTCTGAGCGCTGCTCGGAGGTCTCGGGTTTGGCTGGGAGCGTCTTGCTTCTGCCAGATGATTAGCTAGTAGAACAATAAAAGGGACAGGTCATTTACTCTCAACTCAAAAACATTGACTATCAAATCCTCACTAAGGGAGTAATCGTGGATCCCCAAGCGAGTGTATGCAGCACCTATCTCCAAAGGAGTCTCATAGAAATTGCCTTCAAGGAAGCTATATAAAACATCGCTTTGCCGATTCTCTGCAATCAATTTCAAGGCATTCCTCGCGGCGATTTCGTCATTGGGATTGTCATCAACTCGGACTTTGTATGCCGAGAGTATATATTGGTCGTCAGTGCTTTCCGGGACGCGAAGCCATTGGTAGGCGTCTGCTACATCACCGACAGCTATTATACCTGTTAGCCACAACATAAACGGTGATTGGAATATCTTATTCCAGCATTTCGCGCGTTTCAGGAATATGTTTCCTCAGCCAAACATATTCTCCAGTCTATATTGCACTCACCAAGTTTTGAAAAGGAAAGTATCTTCTCACTCCTCCTAGCTGTGCCAATAATCCTCATGTCCTCTCTCATTGGTCCCTCCTGGCGGGGAGCGTCAGCCAATCGGCTCTTAAACACACCAATAATCAAATCATCATCTGATGTAACAGGATCCACGCCTAGCGACTTGTAGCTACTCTCTAGGTCAGACGTAGAAAACTGCCCCTCGGAACGTAGCCGGACAACCTCGTATTGGAGACTTTCGCTCTTCCTACCACCGGCTATGCTTTCGAAGCACTTGAAATAATATGGAGCATTGATAGGATCACACGCTCGTTGGCGTTCATATGCCCAATTTATAAGACTGTCTGACATATCTCCTACTGCACCAAGGCCAGCATAGTGACTGGTTGCCAGATTAGCCAACCATCAGCTGTAGATGGACTTCCACTTACGGATGTTCTGGAGCTGTAAGGTCAAATTGCCAGCCAAGTGTGGTATCATCTGGTTGAAGATTTTAGAGGTTCGTCCAACATACTACCCTGAATTTCTCCAGACAACCTACATTTATGAAATCCCAGGAGCCATTTAGCTCCAAGCTCGGCTCTCTCAGTCTTCTGACGAACACGGACAGCTATTACAATTTTTCAGCATTCCGGGACAAATCCGTGATTGGCACACTAACATTTCGCCGGAGCATCTCCCTTGCGTTTCTCATCGTCCATTAATATAGTAACTTCCTCCAATAACCCACGAAGATTTTGCTGCGCTGGTGAATCAACATTGTCTAGCTCGGCGGGGGAAGCGGGTATCCAATGGTTGGCGTTAGGGTCCTGCCAAATTTAGTATGTAAAGATCAGGGCCTACAAGTATAGAATAACATACAGAAGATTTGGTAAAATGCGCTAACCGCATGACCTCACCGCATCCGCCTAGGTTACATAGATACCGCTTGTTTTCAGCAAAGATTGGTCGCTGGTCACCGCCTTTGTGATTCTTGATATAGTTACATAGAGTCTCGAGAACTTGATATGGAGTCGGTGGAGCCGCATGCACAGGGACATCATCTGGATCCATCCTTGCCGCCTGTTGAACCCTGGCTTCACGGCATTTCTCCGAAAGCAACAATTCTATTAGGTCCGGTCTTATCATCGCAGGCTGAGTGGTAACAGTAACAACTATGGGACAATTAGTAGAAGAGCATGAAAAAACCCTCTTGTCCATCCATCTCTTTCGGGACTTCTTGTCGTAACGAGACGTATCCACGGGTGATGATATTTTGGACTCATAACGGAAGTGATGCAGTGGGTTATATCGATACGGATTCCGGCTGTCCCCATTGGGGCATGGGACAACTTCGGCACTAAACTCGACAGGTTTTGTAAAACTAACTTCAATGTTGAAATGCATCCGGCATGTTTGGCAAATAGCCACAATTTTATATGGCCGGTTGGTAGGGAGTATCGCGTTCTTGACGTAGTAGCTTTTGTCCGCTATAACATCCAGTACATGTTTGTGCTTTGGTTCGTATGACGCATGAAGTTGGGGATCGAAATGAGGAGGATTGTCAGGCAGGAAATTACGCTCTTTCCTGAGGGGATTGTAGACAATCAAGTCGGCCCAAAATCTGGGAGCGCATTTCCCTGGGCCAAGAAAGAAAAGTCAGGCAGTAAGTTAGTCATTGATCAAGGTAGCCATCATCCCGTAGGGTTAAAAGAAGCTTTGAAAAACAGCCAGCAAACGTACCAGGAAGCACTGTGGGACTGGGCAAGTCCCGCAACATTTCTCCCATTGACGTAAGATGATGATGGTGATGGAGATGACGATGGTGTTGGTGGTGTTTGTGAGAATGTTGGTGGTGTTTGCCTTTTTGTGAAATCGGTGGTGTGAAGAAAGCAAGGGAGTAAAGAAAGACCTGTGAAAGGCTTGTGCAGGAGAGCTATCATATAATAACTTGACAGCTTTGTGCCCCACGGTGGGAAAACTGGCTGATCAGGAGGTCGCGTGGGTGGGTTAGGTTGCAGGGGAGATGCGGGTTGCAGCTAGGTGCGGAAAGACGTTACGATAGGAGATTGGGGGAAGGCAGTTGGTAAGGCTTGTGGCGGGGCCTCAAGTTCAAGTAACGTGGGGCCAGTGTGGCGCTTTGAGACACTGTGTAAGCTTATCATATTGTGCAGCATTCTATCTTACTGGTTATCGCTCGTGTTCCTGCCCGTCAGGAACAAATTTACAGCACTGTGGGGTAGGTATTCTGGTATGTAGGGGAAAGCGCCAAAGGAGAAGAGAAACCTTTGCTACAATAGTTTATCATACCCATGTGCTCTTGTGGACCTGTTGGCTTTCTAGACAGTCTTGTGTATGGTATAAGGAAGCAAGAGTTTGTGACAGCATACAGCCCACAACAATCCTCCTGCTATCATGACATTTTCACCGGTTCGCCCCACACAGATCCACTTACCGGTATGAAATCTTCCTCACAGCTTCCTAGTACTTGTGAAAATATTGTAGTATCAAAGACTGTCTGTTGTATTTAATAAGAATGTACTGAGATTTGAACACAGTATCATATAGACTAAAAGCTGAGATTCTACAATTGTGCTATTGAGTTATTAGGATACATGGGGAGAAAATCCAAGATGTATACACCCATACCCTGTCACGTGAAATTCCAACCTTACATATGACTCATCACATGTGTAGGTGTTATATGAGGCACCAACACAAATGACTATATAAAATATGATAACATATTTTCCAAAACTACCCCTACCTTTCCTTTCTGTCTTCATCAGTAATTTTTCTAATGAAACCACTGATAATCCCTTAGTATATAGATCCGATATATTGCTTTCTGACTTAACTTTGACTAGTTTGATATCTCCTCTCTTACGCAGCTCATGATAGAGTAGTATAAAACATCGATGTGTTTGGTTTGATCAGAGACATTATGGGATTTGGTGAGAATTTTTGTAGCTCTATTATTATAGTATACAACTGGCATTGTTGTGATACCCATTTGCTTTAAGCATCTCCTAATCCAAATGCTCTCGTTTGCCACAAATGACAGTACGACATATTCCACTTCAGTTGTTGATTGAGACACAATTCTTTATTTCTTGGAGTGCCACAGAACTGTGTGTCTACAAGTCAGTATAAACAATTCAGGCAAGGATTTTCTATTGTCGAGGTTCAAGGCAAAGGAGCTGCAACTGTAGACCTGTAAAGGTAGTGCTTCTATAGCATGTCTGAAGCTTAGTCCTCTGTTCTTAGTATATTTGAGATAGTGAAGTACTAGTTTGTTAGCTGTTAGGGGTGAGTTAGTCAAGTTGGAGGCAAACTGACTGAGAAAGGCAGTCACATAGGCGATGTTTACTTGGGTAGCAACAGTGGCATAAATCAAGGATCCTATTATGGATTGAAATGCTTTCTGGTGACATAGTTCATTGTCAGGAGTTGCCTTGACAAGTGGTAAGTGTACTACAATCAGGATTTTGGCTTCATTTGCATCAGTCATACCAAATCGTTTAAGGATTTCCATTATATATCTTTCCAGATAAAGTTAGATACAAGTTTTTGACCTTGTGATTTAGATACCCAGTAGCATAGATGCCTCACCAGAATTGATAAACTTGAAGGGGGATGGTAGTTTATCAACTCATTAGTTGACTTGGAGTGATTTCTAATGATGAAAATATCATCAATGTATATACAACAGTATAAATCTGTTGCAATTAGGATACATGGATCGAAGTCAATGACCTTAAGGTTCATTGTTTCTAAGACTGGAGTAAGGTGTTTATACCATAGGTGTGAAGATTGTTTGAGGCTATAGATTGCTTTCTCCAACTTCAATACTTTTCCTGATATACAGTATCATTCAGGAATTTGTAGATATGCCTCATAGTCGATGTTGCCATACAGAATGTGCATTTGATATCTAATTGCTGTAGGACATAGTTCTCTTAATTGCTATACTTAATAATACCGATACTGACACTAGGCCTGCCAGGAGAGCATATACTTCTTTAAGGGCTTCTCCAGGTATTTGGCTGAATTCTTTGACACAATATAGGCCTTTTTGTCTCTCAATAGTTTCAACTGTTTTAACCTTGATCTTACAAACCAATCGTCCTTTAAGAACTCCTTTGTAATTTGGTCTGCCAACTTCGTTTATAACTTTTCTGCTTTTCAGAACATCCATCTCCTTATTCATTGCTATTTGGCATATAGCCCATTGTCACGATTGGTGACTAAGCAAGGCCGAATTTCGCATGACTCATAGTTATGAGACACAAGGTTGTTATATTTCGCACTATGACTCATTAAAAGTGATGGGGTTTCACATGATGCACACTTGTGCAATCATTGTTAGGTTGTGATTGGTTGATCGTGTGCATGACTCACATTTGTGAGTCATATGATAAAATGATTTTCGCACATGTGACCACTTTAGGGCACATGACTTATTATATGAGTTATGATTGGCTGGCGCGCGGCGCAGTTGACTCAGAGGAGTCAGCTGATGGATTTCATACTATGACTCACTATGAGTCATAAAGGTCATGTGACTCACAGGTATGAGTCACCAAGGTTAGGGTTGAGGGAAGAGTGCCAATATAAGGACCTCTAGGCGACCTGTAGTTAGGACTCTTCACGCAACCATCTAAGTTCTTTCGTATACAATTACTTTACCTCTTTACCGTTCCATTCCCCTATTGGCGTTGTGCGATAGGAACCATAGGGTTCAGCTATCAAGACAACGTAGGCATAGGCCTAAGAGCAATAGTGGAAATCCGCCTAGTACTACTCGTTGCAATAGTACTCCTACCCTGGCGGCTGAGATTAGCACCACGCCCCTTACCGGACTATTACCGCGGCCCGGTCATATTCATCCCACTCAAAGAGAAGTAGTTACCTGGTGCAAAACCAGCTTACAGCATAGGATCGTAACATTTGGTTGCGTCACTTAGGCAACACCCAACTACAAAACGGCAGACTCTACAGACAACGATAGCCACCTTACTGAGGGCGAAATCGATACCTCAACACTTGGCCCGGCACTGGAAGAAGCAATTAGCACAAACCTATCCAAAAGCCAGTCACAAAGAACTACAAGTCCAGTGATCCCTGAGCCGGCCTCACAAACAGGATCTCAGGAACCAGAAACCCCATGACCAGAAAGGATGTCAGCACCCGGCCCAGCAACTACCGGTGGAGGAGCAGGAATTCAACTAGCAGGATTTACAACTACACAGTTCCAAGAGATCCTGACTCTGATAAACAACCAGCGAGAAACAACCAACAACCGGATCAAAGTCGAGAAACCTCCTACCTTCTCTGGAACAAGGACCAAACTACGAACCTTCTTAGTGCAATGCTAACTATACTTTGAAGCGATACAAGAAACACGACATACGGAACGCATCACCTACATCAAAAGATTGTTGAGGGATGCAGCAGCAAGCTGGATAACCCCATTTGCAGAAGGACGCAAGCCGGAGACATGGATTACATATGAAGATTTCACTACAGCCCTCAAAGACCAGTTTGGGGATGTGGATGCAGAAAATGCAGCTAGGACCAAACTTGACCGCCTGAGGCAAGGCAAGGAACCAGTCACGGAATACGGGAATGACTTTCGCCTCACAGCTACAGAGGCGAATGAGGATGTTGGTACACTAAGACGCCAATTCCTTAAAGGAATTAACCGAACACTCCAGGAAGCATGGGCAGCGGACCACATGGTAGCGGCAACCGTCGATGCCCTTGCAGCCTGGGCAATCGCAAAAGAAAACCGGATCAACATGATCAAGCACCTTCAAGGAAACAACAGTACCTTTATCCAACAACAGGAAACGCCCAGGAACAATAACGGTCCTGGAAGTCGGGCAACACTATGGAAACCCGAGGCGACCCAATGGACCTGGATGCTACCAGAAGGCGTCCACGACTAAACCTCTCACGAGCAGAGTTCACGAGAAGAAGGGACAACAACCTATGACTAGGATGCGCCAGACCTGGGCACAGACACAGTAATTGCCGAAATGCAAGAGATGTGAAGGACTATATCAGGCAGTTCAACAGCAAGACCAACAATAATCGCTGGAAACCACGAACCAACCAACACGAAATGGAAATCGGAGAACCACCTGAAGAGTCCGGAAACGAAGAAACTCCCCAGTAAGAGATGGGCTGCGGGACAACAAAACCAAAACCATCTGAATCGGCAACATCTACATGGCACTTACAAATACGGAAACATTGGAACAAGAAAAAGACCATGCCATGGTCAAAATGCGTTTACATGGCAAGGACAAGACAGTAATCATCAACGGCATGATTGACTCGGGCACTACAGAAAACTTTATTAACAAGGAATTCAGCAACAAAAACTGCATACGAATAAAGAAAGTGAAAGAAATACGGGAAATCTACCTTGCGGATGGGGAACCGAGTGCTATGGGACCAATTACCCTTATAGCGGAAGTACATATGGACATTGGCAGCCATAGGGAAGTGGCAACCTTCCAAATCGCAGATCTATCCAACCATGAGGCAGTGTTAGGGCTGCCATGGTTAAGAAGACACAATTCCAAGATCGATTAGGAAAGCAATAAGATCACGTTCGATAGCAAGTGGTGTACCAGAGTATGCCTCGAAAGCTCGCCAGCAGTAGACTTAGTCCCTGAATCGGAAGCCCGGGAAGAGAACTTGGAGATACAGTTCTCCCGATCCAGGCCAAGGATGTCCAGAACATCAAAATCTAAAGATTGAGTAATACGGCCACACTCCCTACCCAGGGGTCAGCCAAGGCTGCAGGACATGACCTGTATGTAGACGAGAGAATTACGATACCGGCAAAAGAACAAGGAATCGTCAATACCGAGAATGCTATAGGACTACCAGAAGGCACCTATGGGCGGGTGGCTCCGCATAGAGGATTGGCAGTTAAACACCAGCTTACTGTCAATGCGGGAGTAATCGGCGCCGACTACACAGGTGAAGTCAAGGTGGTCCTGGCCAACCTCGGAAAAGACAGTTACATAGTTGAGCCGGGAGAGCGCATCACACAGTTGATATGTGATTAGATTGTCATAGGACAATGCGAAGAAGTGGAGCAAGTGGCTCCTACTAGGAGAGGCACAGCAGGGTTTGGAAGTACGGACCACCTAAAACGCCAAAAAATTGAGATCAACGAGATCTCCGCTACGTCATTCGGAAAGTTCTACCAAAGAGGCGAAGTCACAGGAATCCTCAAGTGGGATTATAAGACGAAGGAACCTACAAGGATTGAAAGGATCAATGTCAGCACAGAATTGGCTATCAAGGCCAAGAAAGGACAAGAAAAAGCCAAAACCAGAAACATTGTGCCAAGGGAATACCACCAGTACCTGGACATGTTCAAGGAAGAGGAAGAAACTCGGCTACCACCCCACCGACCCAAGGTTGACTTGGATATCAACCTCAAAAAAGGAGAAACAGTACCAGCAAGAAAGCTATACCCATTGGGCGAAAGAGAGCTGGAGGAACTAAGAGAATACATCAGGGTCAACAAGAACCGGGGCTGAATTCAAGACTCTTATGCAAACGGGGGATCACCAATCCTGTTTGTTAAGAAGAAAGACGGCAAGCTAAGGCTATGCGTGGACTACCGAGGGCTCAAGGAAGTCCCCAAACGAGACCGATATCCCCTACCACTGATAGGAGAAGCCCTCAATAGGCTCAGAGGAGCAAAGGTCTTTACTAAACTAGACATCCGAAACGCATATCACAACATCAGAATCAAACACGGAGACGAATGGAAAACTACCTCTACCACCACATACGGCATATACGAATACACGGTCATGCCATTCGGACTCAAAAATGCACCTGCAGCGTTTCAGCGATGGGTCAATAGGATTCTCAGCAGGTTTCTGGATATCTGTTGTATCGTCTATTTAGATGATATTCTGATATATTCAGAAAACCTGGAACAACACCGAACCCATGTCAGGATGATTCTGGAAGCCAGGAGAAAAGAAGGGCTGACACTGAAGCCATCGAAGTGCGAATTTCACAAGAAACGAACCGAATACCTAGGCTTCATCATCGACAAGGACGGAGTCAGCGTTGATCCTATCAAAACAAAAGCAATATGGGAATGGAAACCACCCAAAAGTAAGAAAGGAATACAGTGCTTTATGGGATTCTGCAGCTTCTATCGACGATTCATAGAAGGGTTTAGTCGGATAGCTAAACCACTCTATCAACTGACGAAGAAGGACTGCAAATGGAACTGGACCGAGACCAACAAAAAGCATTCGATGAATTGCGCAGGCGACTTACTTCAGCCCGACTTCTGGTACACTACGATCCAACCAAGGAAGTCATGATTGAGACCGACGCTTCAAAATATGTATACTCCGGCATTCTATCATAGAACAGGAGCGATGGAAAATGGAGGCCAGTGGCATACCGGTCAAAAACAAGGACGCCCGCAGAATGCAACTACGATATCCACGACAAAGAGCTCTTAGCCATTGTTCAAGCGTTGAAAGAATGGAGAAGATATGCAAAAGGAAGCAGACACCAGGTCCTGGTCCTCACAGCCATAAGAACCTGGTACCATTTACCACGATAAAAGAGCTTAACGACAGATAAATCCGATAGAGCGAGACCCTCAGTCAATACGATATCAAAATACAATACCGACCCGGGAAGGAAGGGGGCAAATCAGATGCCCTTACTAGGAGAGCAGAAGATGTCGCGAAAAAGAACAACGAGAGAATCCAACAAAAACAAAGGATCCTACTCCCCCTAAGAACAATACTTCGAAGCCATGGAAGTGGTCAAGTTTGTCGCTGAAGATTTCGGCATCCGAGAAGCAAGTACGAAAGACAGACAGATAAGAGCAATCCAGGAAGCCCTTAGGAAAGGAGAGAAAGAAATGAAAGGAGTGGCTCTAGGGGCATGTGAATGGAAGGAAGGATGCCTATGGCATCAAGGAAAGATTTGGGTACCGGAACACGAAGAGATCTGAACTCAAGTCATATGACAAAATCACGATAACCCAGCAGTTGGGCATGGCGGAACCAGCAAAACTACAGAACTACTATCCTGACAATATTATTGGCCAAAGATGCGAGACGACATAAAGAGATATGTCAAGAATTGCAATACATGCCAAAGAACGAAAGCGATAAGGCACGCACCCTACGGACTACTACAACCGAACGAGGCGCCACACCAACCATGGAAATCGATAGCAATGGACTTTATCACGGACCTGCCTAAATCAGACGATTATGACGCCATCCTGGTGGTCATCGACCGCTTGACAAAAATGAGCCATTTCATACCCTGCAACAAGGATATGAACACCAAAGAATTTGTCCTGATATTATTACGGGAAATATTCCGACTCCATGGACTACCACAAGATATCACCACCGATAGAGGAACACTATTTACATCAGACTTGTGGAAAGAGACTACAAAATCCCTTAGAATTGAACGAAGAATGAGCACCACCTTCCATCCACAAACCGACGGACAAACCGAAAGCACGAACGGAATACTGGAACAATACCTAAGGGCCTATGTCAACTATCAGCAAGATAACTGGGCGGAATTACTACCATTAGCGGAATTTGCATAAAACAATGGCAAACAGGAAACCATTAAGACCACACCCTTCTACGCAAACTACGGACAACATCCGGAACATGGGGCGATAGGCCACATGATACCAAAGGAAACCACGAAAAAGGAAATAATGGGTCAGCTGCACACTATCCTACGTCAGGAAATGGTCTGTGCACAATTACGACAAAAAGAAAACTACAATCAACACAGAAAACCCGATCCAAATCTCCAGTCAGGCGATATGGTCTGGTTACTGCCAAGGAATATAAGGACCACAAGATCATGCAAGAACCTGGATTACAAGAAAATAGGACCATTCAAGATCCTTACGAAGGTGGGCACAAGTGCCTATAAATTGGCCTTGCCCCAACAGATGAAGGTCCACAACACCTTCCACATCTCACTCCTCGAACCATACCAAGACAATCAGTTCCCCTCACAAAAGCAATCACCACCACCTCCAATCGAGATAGAAGGAGAAAGCGAGTACAAACTCGAAGAAATCATTGATTCACGCATACACCGAAAACGCCTACAATACAGAGCCAAGTGGACTGGCTACTCACCAGAACACGATAAAACTTGGTACCCTTCGGAAAACTTCAACAATGCCAGCATCGCCATTGAACGTTTCCATCAGCAGTACCCAAGAAAGCCCAGAGTGGGTTACAGTCAAAATCGAACCCACGAGGCAAGACCCAACGCCATTGGGTCTAGACGAAGGCTGGGGCGATAGACCCTGGGCTACTACCCCTACCAGCCCGCCATACGCTACTTAGGAAGAAAGGGAAAAGTAAGCAGCACACAACTCTCTTTTGTGGACTGCCTGTTACGATGATTCCTGCAACGCTCATTTACACGACAAGGAAGGAAGCAATTGGTTTCTACGACAGCCCAAGTTGTGCAAACCACAACAACCACACTACGTGACATCCTGGAAACACTGTTTCAAGGACACTTGTCGTACCTTCAGACACGACAAAATCGAGGCTCGGTTCACCCAAGACGAACCGGGGAAGCGGCACCCCTTACGGAAAACGATACACGTATTAGGAAAAGAAAAACAACTGTGAGGACACAGTTGAAGATAGAGGGGGGCGAAAAAAGCGAAATCGAGACGATCCACGACGAAGAGAGTTTTCAACGACAGTTGCATGGGCTACGAGAACAACTTGGCACCGCCGAAGCCACAATCGAGGCCCTAAGAACTGATATGCGGACATATCAGAGAATGATTGATGACCGGGACCGGACTATTAGGGCGGCACACACCACCTTAGAGGAAGTCCGAAGGAACTACCATTCGGCCGAACATCAAGTTCGGAAATTGAAAAAGGAACTGCACAGGTTTGGAGAGAGACTGATGAAGATGGGACGTTAAGCCTGAAGGGACTCAGGCTTAAGGAAGAGGGGAGCTAATGTCACGATTGGTGACTAAGCAAGGCAGAATTTCGCATGACTCATAGTTATGTGACACAAGGTTGTTATATTTCGCACTATGACTCACTAGAAGTAATGGGGTTTCACATGATGCACACTTGTGCAATCATTGTTATGTTGTGATTGGTTGATCGTGCGCATGCCTCACATTTGTGAGTCATATGATGTAATGATTTTCGCACATGACTCATACCATGAGCCATGGGTTTCGCGCATGTGACCACTTTAGGGCACATGACTTATTATATGAGTTATGATTGGCTGGCGTGCGGCGCAGTTGACTCAGAGGAGTCAGCTGATGGATATCATACTATGACTCACTATGAGTCATATGTTACACATATGGGATATGGTACTAGACTTTCGAGTCTAAAGATGTAATGGTATATAGTGCCGTGAGGTGACTATATTGACTACAACCCACACTGGCGAGAAGTAGGATCGTATCCAGAACTACTCAGCTTCGGTGAAAGATGACAGAGTAATTTATCCAAGTGGATCTATTACGTATTCTGCATTCTTGATAATCCGAATGCATCTGCACATGAGTGCATATATGCAGGAAAGACGCCCATCCAGACTGATCACCTGGTAGTCCGTATGATGTTCGCAAATGGGCGTCATCAATTTGAACTTAGTTCATTTGGCAAAGAGATCGAAGGCTATCTACTGGTGGAGTGCTTGACACCCTCAGATAAACAGATAGTCCGGGGGATCATTTGCTGTAGTGGGGTCATACATCTTCAGGGTCAAAGAGTGTTCGCACTGATTAGACCTTGGCCGAAGTTTCCAAGGATACTTCTATTATATGGCCAACCTAAGTACTGGGAAAAGTTTATAAATAGTTAGCAGTCCCCCGTAGTTAAGGGATCATCAAGCAACGGAGAAGAGACCTTAACAATATTTTCAGTTATTCAGTTATAAAGCCTTCGAGAACCCTTTTATCTTAACCAGTCTTTTTACCGAGCTTTCCTGACAGTTCTCCGATTTTCTCAATACCAGCACGGCCTCGTCAATTCAACAGTACCGAATTGGCTACCCTGTAACACTATATTGTTACTCTCCTGTCACCAAAGCAACTCTATATTCTCTCTTGCCCAGAGAAAACTTTGACGCTCAAAGTTTTCATCAGTGCCAACATTGTGGGCACTGCGGACCTCTCAACTTTACCAACGTTTTTCCTATCTGCTGCGAAGAATACGCACTTGACCTCCGAACAGTAGCACTTTGACAACTGGCTCGGATACAGCGAAAATATACAGATTATATCTATCGTCAAGACAGACGGCGGGTAACTGCGTTTACAAAACGCAAACAATAAATTACCATATCCTACTTTTGGAAGAGATACTTGTTGCTGACCTTGCGGAAAAATCCTCTATTCAAGCTAATTTCTCTTCCAGTTAGCACCTTTGGCCTAGAGGCCAGACTACTGGTTATTTTATATTTTCTCAAAGAGAAATTATTTGGTTGTCTAAGCGAGCTGCCATGGCTATGGCACGGGATGACACACCTATTCCTAGTCCATTTGGACATGACAGGATGATCGAAGAGGATGACACGCAATCTACCCCTTCGGCATCTTTAATCCCGTCCCGAAGCCGTTACAGCTCTCCCATTACTCATTTGGGTCGTCCACCATCAAGAGTTCAGAAACGTGCCGAGCGAACCAAGAAGCCTGTCAACACGCAAGATAACTTCCAGCAAAATGTTGTCTATGCATTACGCCACCTGGACCGATCCTTGAAAGAAAGTGCAGATGAGAATCACATAGCGATCTCAGCACTATCACAGGAGGCCAGGCAGGGTTTTAGAATGCTAGAATTGCTGCAGAGCCGTATGGCCAGAGGTGAAGTTATCAATGATGCTGAGATACAGGAAGGTCGCCGTGTATTGGAACAATTGAGTGGCGACACCGAACGGGAGAAGCAAAGGTTACGTGCCCAGGTGCAGGAAGAGTTCCGACGCCAACAGGCTCAACAAGAGCAACAGGCCTAAGTCTCTGAAACAAGGGACCGAATCCTGGAAAAGGCACTAATAGAACTCAATACTAAGTTGAACCAACAGGAACAGGAATGGACCAGAAGGATGAATGAGCAACGAGAAATTGCGGCTCAACAGCAACGAGAACAGAGTGCGGGTATGAAGGCCTACCTAGATGCTCTGGTACTTAGATTAGCGGAAAAGACACCTGCACCAACACAGTATAGACCTAGCGATGGTGATCCAGGACAGTCTAACCGAGGACCCACAATGGTACCAATAGAAGGTACTATTCCTACAAAGGAATCAGTATCAACTCCAAGAAAGGATAAAGGAAAAGGAGTTCACCGTGGAGGAAATAACCTACCACCACCACTACCACCAGGTAACCTTGGTGATGCCCCTGACCCAGATGATGATGGGTCGGATAGTGATGGAGAGGATGGACGGGGTAGTCAGGGCGGCAGGCCGGAACGCGCTCCCCGTTTACCGCCTCTTCCCAGAAGCGATGTACCCGAGGACAGGTTAACTATGGCTTTCTTAGAACGTATCGGTGGACTCTCCCGACCAGCAAAGCTAATAGCGGAACCACCCTACTTCTTCGAAGGAAATGACAACCAAGATGTTCGAAACTGGTTGACAGCCTGTGAAGACTACTTCGATCGCAATCCTACACAGTGGGAAAATCATTCACACCGAATAGTTTTTCCCTTGGGGAAAACAAAGGGGAACAAAGTGGCACCCTTATCGGAGAAATACCGGAAGGTGATGGGTGGATTAGGAGGATATACCCGGGACCCAGACTATTCCACATGGGAACGCTTTCGACAAGAAATTACCAAGCGATATATCGGCATCGAGGAGGAACGACGAGCCCTAGAAGAAATGACTAAGGTAGTCTATAAGGGAAAAATCGACACCTATCTTCAACTGCTTGAAAATCTCAACATCAAGGCCGGTCTCACAGGAATTAGTTGGAGGGTACGGGTGGAACGCAAACTTCCTGAAGAAATTCTTCACCGGTTATCTCATCTAAAGTTTTCCTCGGATGGGGAATGGATGGAAACCATAAGGAAAGTTGGCAGACAAGAGGAGGAATTTCTGGAACGGCGGAAACTATCCAAAGGTGAGCCCTCAAACAGTGGAGCATCCAAGCGAAAACGCGATGATACAGTCTAAGGGTTCAACACCAAACACGGATACACCGACCAGAAACAAAAAAATAATCCTACCCGATGGAAGTCAGCTAAAGGAAAACCATCGGAAAAGAAAGGAGGATTCCATAATAAGGATGAGCATACGGACTGGAAGAATGCTCATGATGGAATCCCACAAAACGTTCTGGATAAGCGAAAGACAGGAAAGGCTTGCACTCGCTGCGGCCTCAACAACCACACTTGGCGAAAATGTCGAAAGGACATAGTGGTAGCAAAAGCTTTCGCTAAGCAACCAACAAAGGACCGACCAAAATTTTCCAGCAAACCACAAACGGCTGCTCTTACTGTAAGAACATCACAGACAAAGGTGAACCAGATTCAGAGCGAACCAGCACCTCGGCTATGTGAATTATCGGACACAGAAATGTCCCTAAGGCAGCAACGGCGACGGCGATTGGGTATTCGGGGCACTAGCACTAGCGACCGGAATCGAAACTGGGAACCCTCAAGTCTAGGGTGCTGAAGATCAGACGATAAAAAAGAATTCAAAAATTCTCAAAAAAATTGGCATGCAGGTCCATGTTTGCATGTTGGGAACCGTTGTTACCTGGAACCTCGATGAGGTTCCGTAGCGTGCTTCAACTGATTAGATTCAGGGGACAGGAGGATGAGACCTCCCCCGTCAGGGAGATCTCGGTTATTTTTATTTTCCCTCAGATTGGTTCTAATTTTAGGTTCCTGCTTTTTACTTCTTCGGAAGAAGGATCTCCTTTTTAGGCACTTGGATGTGCTTCCCGTTTTTAGACACTTGGGAAGTGCTGGGCAGTAGCAGGGGTGACCCCCCGGTACGCTCTAGTCCTAGATGCCTCCGGTACAAATTACCGTTGTTTAATCCGCCAGAAGGGTGGATTGAATGCAGGACCCTGCGGACAAAATGAACGGGCCAGGCTCATTTTACCACTAGACCATAGCTGAACAGCTGTAAAGTCTTCTGGGAAACCTCATGATATGGGCTCAGTTAACCTGATGGTGTTGTGGCAACAAAAACAATAACAACAACTACAACAACAAAGGTCCCTATAGCAACCAACCTTACCGCTAATTATGGTAATGGTTAAAAATGTCTTGCACGGTGACCTACCACTACTTTAGGTGCAATTACTACCGCTTTCGGAAGAGATATTCCAAATTTGGAAACAGTTACTATTTTCGGAATTTTTTGCTCTTTTCGAATATATAATTTATTTTCAAAAATATTTACTCCTTTAGGGTAGTATCCTACATGAAAGGCAGAGAAGTATAATTTTTCCTTGCATTTCTATGGCGTTTTACGGGTTTCTCACCTATTGACGGGGGTTTTAAATCTTTGGGAACCCCTCGGTAGGGTGTAAAGACCGCTTGTAGTGGGCTGCCCAGAATCTTAATAATTAACTATTTGTTTAGTTCGTCTGAGGAGACCTCTATGGTCGAAACAATGCTGGCGTTGTCACGAACACCCAAGCTATACAACCATAATGTCTTCTGAGCGAGGACGAACGGAGATAACAACGTCACATAAGCGACAAAAGCTCAAATATTAAGAACCAAAACGCTACCAATGTCCTGAAGGAACTGCACATATCTATGTGTACGGGAAACGATATTGCATAAGAGTTTTATTAGACTCTGGATCCAATATCTTTGTTATATTCGAAAATTTAATCAAGGAATTGAATATTCCTTATAAGTCTCGTGAGGATCCGATACCCATATTGTGGTTTACAGGAAACGAATTATCTACCGGAAGGGATTTCACCCTTCCCCTTTACCTGGAAATTGGGAAAAATAAACACTTATCAAAGATTGTGTGCGAGATCGCACCAACAGGAAATTATGGAATAATAATTCCATTTAGGTGGTGGAATATGAACATCCTATAACCGAAATTCAAGACTCAGAAAGCTGGAGGTTCGAAGCTCAGGGATGTCAGCTTCACCTCTTACCGGAGGACAGGGGTATATCAATCGAGTGGGATGAGCAGGTTCAGGAAGATCCAGAGGGAGTCGTTATTGGAAGAGTTGCAAGAGTAGATGATGAGGAAGATATAATCCTTGATACACTACCCGCACAATACCATAACTACAAAGACCTTTTCTGCCCATCAACTGCGGCGAAACTACCGGCTCATCGGACCTTCGATCATCCTATTGACCTCAAACCAGATTCCCAACCACCCTGGGGACCAATTTATCCCCTCTCGGAAAAGCAGTTAAAAGCACTGCGAACATATCTGGATGATATGTTAAGACAAGGAAAAATTTCCCCCTGCAAATCACCAGCCGGACACCTATACTTTTTGTGCCAAAACCGGATGGACGTCTTAGGTTGGTAGTTGACTACTGAGGACTAAACAAGGTCACTATCCACAACAAATATCCACTACCCCTTATGACGGAACTACGCAACCGTGTGGAAGGAGCCACTATTTTCACCAAGTTGGACCTAAAGGACGGTTACCACCTCATACGCATACGAAAGGGCGATGAATGGAAAACAGCTTTTCGCACACGATACGGGTTATATGAATATAATGTCATGCCATTTGGTCTAGTAAATGTACCAGCCACCTTCCAATCAATAATGACTATGATCCTGAAAGACTTTCTTGATGAAGGAGTGGTAGTATACATTGATGATATACTTATATACTCTATATCTGAGAAGGATCATGTCATATTGGTTAGAAAAGTCTTAGAAAGACTGCGAGAATACAGAAAGGCCATCTCGCTTACGAAAAGCACCTTCCATGTCACATCAGTGGAGTTCCTGGGGTATATTGTGACTGTTGATGGAGTTACCATGAGCGACAGAAAGGTGGAATCAATCAAGGCCTGGAAACCACCCACCTCGGTAAAAGAAATTCAAATATTTATGGGCTTTGCCAACTTCTACCGGCGGTGCATAAAGAATTTCTCCACACTATGCGCGCCAATTACTGATTTGCTTAAAGGTAACCCAAAGGATTTTTCTTGGGGTAAAAAGCAACAGCAAGCGTTTGAGGAACTCAAACGTCGGTTTATCACAGCTCCGATACTGTGTCATTTCCATCCAGACAGGGAAACAGTAGTGGAAACAGATGCCAGCGATTACGCCCTTGGATGTGTCCTTTCTCAATATTTGGACAAAAAACTACATCCTGTCGCTTTCCATTCTCGAAAATTGACACCTGCTTAACGCAATTATGATATTCATGACAAGGAATTGTTGGCAATATTAGTTGGGTTGGAAGAATGGCGACACTATCTTGCTGGGACTGATGAACCATTCACCATATACACCGATCATCAAAACCTACAATATTTTCTCACGACAAAGGTCTGGTCGGCAAGACAAATTCGCTGAGCTCAGAAGCTCACTGATTTTAACTTTAAAATCATTTATCGACCTGGAATCAGAGGGGGCAAACCGGATGCTTTAAGCAGGCGGCCAGAGTACCGCCTTGAGGAGGGAGCTGAGCAAGCCAAGCAGGCTATACTTCAGTCTCATCACTTTGACAACCTGCAGAATAACTGAAACCTAGTAGTCTCTGTTATATGGGGAAAAGAAAACTCCGAACACCTCAGTCAGCGGTTGCCTCAAGAGGAACAGAACAATATGATAAGGATTAAAAGACTTCAACAGGAAGCAAGAATCCCGACTCGAGGTTCCAAGCTAGCCGCCGGTCATGACCTATACAGCACCGAAAACACCATAGTTCCTGCGAATGGGCAAGTGCTCATTGGGACAGGATTGGCTATCAGATTACCAATTGGAACATATGCACGTATTGCACCCTGCAGTGGATTAGCAGTCAAGCATGGTATTTCCATTGGAGCCGCAGTAGTGGATGCGGACTATAGAGGAGAGGTTAAGATCCACCTAGTCAACACTACTGACAATCCTTTTCAGGTACACACATGAGACCGGATAGCTCAGATGATTGTGAAAAAGGTTGATGAGAGAGAACTTCAGGAGGTTATGGAGTTAGATGAAACTGAACGAGCAAGCCAAGGGTTTGGCAGTTCAGCTATACGGTTGGAAGAAAACCAACCACAATAATGTTTCCTATATTCTGACAGAAAGCACGAATATTTGGACTCAACGGACATTACCTCACACCCGATATGTACTAAAGGACAAACACTAATGTCGAATGCAATAATTGCAAAGTGCGAAGTCAAGAAATTTGATATAAAATTCTTGGAATGGGTAAGAGAAATGACAAACGAGGATCCAGATTGGCTAGACCGAAAGAAGCAACTGGAAAGTTTACGGAATGATAGCAAAGAAATGCCAAAACAATGGTCCCTAACTGATGGAATGCTCTACTACAAAGAACGTCTATATGTTCCTAAAAATGAACACCTGCAGAAAGAAATAGCACAAAGCTGTCGCAACTCTAAGATCGCAGGACATTTCGGTCAAGAAAAGACTCTGGAAATTATCACAAGAGACTTTTACAGGAAAGGAATCGCGAACTGGATAAAGGACTATGTACGATCCTGTACTGAGTGCCAAAAGGCTAAGGCACCAAGACATGCACGCTTTGGCCTGTTACAACCACTACAGGTCCCATTTGCTCCTTGGGCATCTACCTCGGTAGATTTTATCACACAACTTCCCAAATCTGCAGGATACACCCAGATCATGGTTGTAGTCGACCGGTTCACCAAAATGGCACACTTTATTGGCTTAGAAGAAAACGCGACCGTAAAGGACGTTGCTGAAGCATTCATCAAAGAAGTTTGGAAACTTCATGGGTTAACAACAGAAATCATTTCCGACATGGACGCAAAGTTTGTAGGAGAATTTTGGGAATCATTGTGCAAGACATTAAGCATCAAAAGAAAGATGTCTACGGCTTACCATCCTCAAACTGATGGACAAACGGAAAGAGTCAACCAAGTGCTGGGAGGCTACCTTAGAATATTTGTCAACTATGATCAGGATGACTGGTACCATCTACTGCCGTTAGCCGAGTATGCATATAACAACTCGGTAACAAACGCACATGGAATAACCCCTTTCTTCGCAAATTATAGTTACCATCCTCAAACAGAATGGATGAAGGAGTGAGAAGCTCAGAATCTGGGAGCAACTATGTATGCTCACTGGATGAAAGCGATTCATGAAAAGGAAAAGGAATCCCTTGAGAAGACTCGTGAAGGGATGAACAAGTACTATGACCGCAAAGCTCGCAGTTAACCAGACTTCAAAATTAGCGACTTGGTTATGCTAAACGCAAGGAATATCCGCACCAAGCGACTGTCCAAGAAGTTAGCGCCAAAATTATATGGCCTGTTCAAAAACCTAGAGAAAGAGGAAACCTTGCCTACAAATTGGAAATATCAGAGCGATGGAAAATCCATCCAGTATTCCATGTATCGCTACTCGAGCCATACCGAAAATCAGTTCGACCTGGCCGAGATCAACCACCCCTGGCACCGGAAGAAGTTGAAGGTGACCTTGAATGGGAAGTGGAAAAAATTATCAAGAGTGAAATAATCTCTTATGAGCGAAGATTCAGAGGTCGTTCACGAATGATCCAAGAACTTCGATACTTTGTCAAGTGGAAAGAATGTTCCGAAGATGTGAACGCCTGGGAACCACCAGACCACTTAGAGCATGCTCAAGAATTGATTCAAGATTTTCACAGGGAAAATCCGGGAATGCCACAGTTGGGCTAGGTAGTATCTACGGAAAGGTTTTTCCTGCTGTGGCCAAGTTATCGTAGAAGGTTTTTTAACCCTACCGGAAGGAGTACTAAAAAGAAGAATTGCTACGAGACGAAGCTTAGGAAGGGGGAGCTGATGTTACACATATGGGATATGGTACTAGACTTTCGAGTCTAAAGATGTGATGGTATATAGCACCGGGAGGTGACTATATTGACTACAACCCACACTGGCGAGAAGTAGGATCGTATCCAGAACTACTCAGCCTCGGTGAAAGATGACAGAGTAATTTATCCACGTGGATCTATTACGTATTCTGCATTCTTGAAAATCCGAATGCATCTGCACATGAGTGCATATATGCAGGAAAGACGGCCATCCAGCCTGATCACCTGGTATTCCGTATGATGTTCGCAAATGGGCGGCATCAATTTGAACTTAGTTCATTTGGCAAAGAGATCGAAGACTATCTACTGGTGGAGTGCTTGACACCCTCAGATAAATAGATAGTCCGGCGGATCATTTGCTGTAGTGGGGTCATACATCTTCAGGGTCAAAGAGTGTTCGCACTGATTAGACCTTGGCCGAAGTTTGCAAGGATACTTCTATTATATGGCCAACCTAAGTACTGGGAAAAGTTTATAAATAGTTAGCAGTCCCCCGTAGTTAAGGGATTATCAAGCAACGGAGAAGAGACCTTAACAATATATTCAGTTATTCAGTTATAAAGCCTTCGAGAACCCTTTTATATTAACCATTCTTTTTACCGAGCTTTCCTGACAGTTCTCTGATTTTCTCGATACGCGCACGGCCTCGCCAATTCAACAGTACCGAATTGGCTACCCCGTTACATCATAGAGGTCGTGTGACTCACAGGTATGAGTCACCAAGGTTAGGGTTGAGGGAAGAGTTCCTATATAAGGACCTCTAGGCGACCTGTAGTTAGGACTCTTCACGCAACCATCTAAGTTCTTTCCTATACAATTACTTTACCTCTTTACCGTTCCATTCCCCTATTGGCGTTGTGTGATAGGAACCATAGGGTTCAGCTATCAAGACAACGTAGGCATAGGCCTAAGAGCAATAGTGGAAATCCACCTAGTACTACTCGTTGTAATAGTACTCCTACCCTGGTGGCTGAGATTAGCGCCATGCCCCGTACCGGACTATTTCCGCGGCCCGGTTATATTTATTCCACCCAAAGAGAAATAGTTACCTTTTGCAAAACCAGCTAACAGCATAGGATCGTAACACCTATTGTTTTGACTTCATTGCTTCAGTGTAGCTGGTGGGGTAAGGCTTGTAGTATGAGAGTCCAACTGAGGATTATTTAGTTATAGCAGTATGTTGTTGTTGAACTTTCTTCAGGATAGATTCGAGTTGCAGCTTATGTAGTAGACTGACTTGTTTGCCAGATCCTGACCCTCTATGGCCTCGCATGTAGCTTTTGAATGTTTTATCACACTTTCTTAGTTAGGTATTCAAATCTTTTAGCCTAGCTTTGGTTAGGTCTTTTTGATACTCCATACCTTTGGTGGTTTGATTTGGATTACAAGTTGAATGTCATTTGGAGGTGCATCAGGGAATGCTCCTAGTACAATATTGTCTTATAAAGGGATTTCATATTCCACTAGAGGATTACTTGCTGGTTGTTCTTCCCTTTCTGCAATGTCTTCCTTTTCTGGAATTTTAGCAGTATATTATTGACAATATTCAAATGAAACTCCTTGCATTATTCTAAACCAGGGTTTCTTGCTTTAGTCACTGTATGTCGTTTAGGTATATAAATTAAATATACAGTAGGACTGGAAGTGTAGCCTACTAGGTGACCTTTCTCAGCTGTAGTCTCCAATTAGGTCCTCGTTTCGGAAGGAAGCTATACGGTCGAAGATATGAACCAAGGAAGTAGTGGGTTAATGGTTGGTTCGTGCCCTGTATGAGGTCGAAAGGGGTTGTCTTTATCGTAGAGTATCATTGTCTGTTGTATTGGTAGGCAGTAGCAGAGTATGTTTCTCCACATAGAAACCTTCAATTGACTGGTAATATACCTTGTACTGTAGTTGTTAGTGTATGATTTATGCTTTCAGCAAAAACATTTGATTCAGAGTTGTAGGCTAGTGATGTGGAATGGATAGCAGCTTTTTCATTTATAAACCGGGATACCTTTTGGTGTACATACTCTATTGTATTTTCACTTCGAAGATATTTGGTTCAAATTATGTAACAGGCGCTAGCTTGTGTGAACGGTTATACAATTGAGCCTAAGCGGTAGCCTGCTATTGCTTTGGTGTCTAAGGAAGACCTGCAGAGAGTCGAAGATAAGGGTAGTATACAAGAATAGTTTATAGAGTGAAGGGGAACAATAGGATCGCCGTTCAACCAAGTGTATTTACTGTCTAGGCATCTGTCTGAAGTCTGATGTTTCCTGCTAGCCAGGAGACCACTCTTAAATACATGTTATCTTGCCTGCAAGAGCCGAGGCTCAGGAAACCGGCAGCCACGATCATTACCGGTGAGTGTACAGCTACCGGAATCCTGTAGCCCTGCCAGAGTCCTGGAAAGCCTTGGGCTTTCCTACAACACTGCCTCTATCCTACCGCCAGTATACATAACCTGTTCCTTCCGTTAGAACTCCTGGGGCACAATCCAGCTGATCCTCCAAAGCTTACAGTAATCAGGGCGCCAGAATCTAGAGATTCCGGTAGGAAAATCAAATACAAAAGAAATCAAATCAAATGAATGTATTATGACAAAGGAAAGGCTAACGAGAGTGGTAATGGAGGTACCGGAACATGTACACATGTTACATTCCCTAAATCTAAACAAAACCTATCTTCTCCTAATGCCAATGGCCTCATCGCCGCTCTCCCAAGGCCATACCATAGAATCATCATCAGTGTTGAAGTAGCTATCATCTGAGCCTGGAGAATTGTATTTCTTATCGTTATAGGGCTGCCAGAAATCATTGGGTACCTTAGTTCTAGGGTAAGGGATTGTAGAAACTTCCATAGGCTCCCAAGAGGTCCTGACATAGTTGGAGGTGATCTTAGGCATCGGTTCTGTGGTGTGGTTTTCTTTCTAGTATTCAGCTATGATTTCTATTGAGTTCTCCAGGTTCTCGATAGGTTCCCAAGAGGCATCTGTCCTTTCATACCCTTTCCAATGTACCAGGAACTCGACTCTGTTGTTCTGTTGGTGATAATCCAGTATCTCCTCTGCTTCCCATTCTTCTGCATTGTTGATGAATATAGGAGCAGGCCTATCCATCCTCCTGGATGCAAATCTATTGAGATCGTTCTCATGGTATTCCTTGAGGCATGAGATGTGAAAGGATAGCTTCTGGCGCTCAATTCTCTTAGGTAATTCAAGCTTATAGTTATCCCTACTAGAGTCATGCTCTAACACCTTAAAGAGTCCAAACCAGTGAGGCTCTAGCTTCTTGGATCGTCCAGGAGCGGGTGTGTAAGTTCGTCCACTAACAAGAACTCTGGTGCCGATGTTGAATGATCTTCGATAGGGGTTCCTCTTTTTGTCTGCTAGCACAGTCTGCCAGAGTGTGGCATGCTTTCTGACCATATCAACTTCTGTCCTGGTGGCTTCATGGGCATTCAAGATCTCGTCCACTGCTGGTACTTTGAGGCAGATCTGAGAACAGGATTGAAGAGCTTCCAAGGGTATCCATAGAGTGCTTGGTTTGGGGATATCCCTAAGCATTCATGGAGGGCGCTATTCATCGCTGCAGCTATCG
This sequence comes from Tuber calosporum, assembly GCA_003316355.1. Taxonomy (NCBI): domain Eukaryota; kingdom Fungi; phylum Ascomycota; class Pezizomycetes; order Pezizales; family Tuberaceae; genus Tuber; species Tuber calosporum. The sequence continues at coordinate 26,952 of QFET01003232.1, forward strand.
CTATAGCTATCGCTGGGAGGGCTTTGGGTCAGTTGCTCTGTCTTTTATGGATCAAGTTCCTCATCATCTGTTTAAGGGTACGAATCCGGCACTCTACTTGACTATTAGTTTGGTGGTGGTATTGAGTTGCCATCCAGACCTGGATTCCCATTGACTTCATCATCTGAGACCAGGACTTAGAGATAAAGCGGGAGTCTTGGTCCAGTACTATGCTTAGGGGATGTCCATGAACATCAAATATCATCTTCTGGAGCTTGATGAATACTTTTTCAGAGGTGGCAGTGTCCTGAAGTGGGATAAGTTGTGTGTAGGAGTTAAAACGATTGATAATAACTATGATAGTTGTATGGTTGTTTGATTTGTTAGAGGGGCCAGCGAAATCGATGGCAAGGTATTGGTAGGTGTTACGATCCTATGCTGTTAGCTGACTTGCAACAGGTAACTACTTGTCTGTAGGTTGGATGAAGATAACTGGGCCGTCCTTAGAGTACGGTACCGGGTGTGGCGCTAATCTCTGCCACCAAGGTAGGAGTACTAATGCAATGAGTAGTACTAGGCGAATATCCACTATTGTTCTTAGGCCTATGCCTACGTTGTATGGATAGCCAAAACCCTATGGTTCCTATCGCACAACACCAATAGAGGAGTGGGAAGGTAAAGAGGTAAAGTAATTGTATAGGAAAGAACTTAGATGGTTGCGTGTAGAGTCCTAACTACAGGTTGGTAATCTTTTTTTTTTTTTTTCATTTTTTTTTTTGTATTATATATTCGTTGTTAAGGTACAAGAACTAGCATGCAGCGCTAGCTATGGCACAAACAAAACCTTAATTCCAAAAGCCCAAAACAAAAGAAACCAACTACAGATCGAAGCTCCAACGGGACAGGTTACTGTCCATAAACCTTGTACGGTAAACTCAAGTAAGGAAAGACTGGCCAAGGAAACATACAGAAACCAAGCCATCAGGTGAGGAAAAACTACAAATTATCAAGAACTTAGGGACGAAAAGAGAGTATGGGTAGGGGACCCTATCGGTGTGGGGACAACCAAGGGAGGTGGCGATGAGGGGGGGGATAGCAGCATGTCAGGAGAGAAGCCAACCTGGGTATCTTGTAGATAGGCGACCAGGTTGAGGAGAAGTAGTATAGAAGACCAGATGGGGTCGTCCGCGCCTATTCCTATGACACCTTGGAGGTGGCGTCTGCGGGCGTCAGTGGTGGCCATCCAGGAGAGTGTGGCATGCTGGAAGTCTTCGTCGAAATCCCTGCATTGTGGCTAGAGGGTGGACTTCTCTTCGGAGGCTCATGAGGTATGAAGAGCTAGGTAGCTCTAGTGGGCTCGCATCTGGTGAATGCGGCCCGCCATGAACTTGCCGAGGCTCATGACAGGGTGTAGGGACAGAGACGGTTTGTATGTGAAGTAATGTAGGCGAGGACAGGCCTCTCCCCAGTCGGAGATGAGGATCTGGTGCGCACACCTCCTAAGGCCAGTATAGGCGGTACGCATGGCGGGCAGCAGGGGGAGAGGAGGACAGAGGGGTGGGAGATCTGCAGGTGGCAAGGGGGCGAAGAACAATTATCCCAGGATTGGGAAGATGAGGTGGGACATTGCATCCAGCGGGAGATGGGCGCGGACCGGCGGGGAGGGAGGGGCAGTTTTGCAGTGGAGAGGGTTGACATTAGGTTGGAGGCGCCATGTGAGGTGACGCCACGAGTCTGCAGTGCGAGACTGCAGGAGGGAGGGAAGGTGAAGTGGGAGCCGCCCTGCGGCTGGGTTGATAGTGGGTAGGGCACATGCCCGTCTGAGCGGAGCAAGCTGATAGCGATGTGCGCAGAGGAGGCCGATAGGAGGGAGGCAGCTCTCAAGGGAGAGGACAGAGAGTCAGGTGGAGCGGAAGCAGTTGGTAACCAATCTCTGGATCTGGTGCCGGAAGACGTCTATGTGTCGTAGCATTCTGTGGGAGGGTATGAAGAGGTTAGCCCCATAGGTGAGGATGGGGAGGAGTAGGGAGACAGCAAGGCGGTGGCAGAGGTGGGGGGATGTCACGATTGGTGACTAATCAAGGCAGAGTTTCGCATGACTCATAGTTATGAGTCACAAGGTTATTATATTTCGCACAATGACTCATTAGAAGTCATGGGGTTTCACATGATGCACACTTGTGCACTGATTGTTATGTGTTACGATCCTATGCGTTAAGCTGGTTCTGCAACAGGTAACTACTTCTCTTTGGGTAAGATGAATATGACCGGGCCGTTGTTGTAGTCCGGTATGGGGCGTGGCGCTAATCTCAGC
>QFET01003234.1:0-29327 GCA_003316355.1 Tuber calosporum
TTCAGCTTTGGGAATATGTTGACTGGGTTGTGTGCCTCGCTTGGGTAAATGATTCCTTTATATTTCCAGTCCTCGATCAATGCTCTGTATGCTGGCATGATCTTGTCAGGGAATGTGAAGAATCTTGGAATATGGTTCGAAATTGTGTCCTTCAGCTGGATGTGGTGGTTGACATCTCTCAAGGGTAGTAATTGCGCTGTCTTCTTGCCAGGGAATACTGTAGGAAACTCGGAAATGAAGCCAGGGGCATCTGCTTCATTCATTGCTGAAAATCGTGCATGGGTTGCTTTCTTGCAGGTCAAGGTGATTCCTTTGTCAGGGAAGGTGATAGTAGATTTTCCGCAATCTATAACAGCATGGTGTGCAGTAAGGTAAGGCATTCCTAGGAAGATATCATAGTTGTCCAGGGAACGGACTAGGGCTTCAGAGATATCGCTGCTTTCTTTGTCAATCTGTATGACAGGCTTTGCAACATAGTTGATTGCTGAGCGTGATCCTTTAACTGCCATCTTCAGGTTGATAGGGGTCTCGAGGTCTCTGGTAGGGATTTGGTGGGTGGTGACAAACTTTCCTGTTATCAAGTTGTCTCCTGTGGTTCCCGTATCGAATAGTGCCCTTGCTTTGTGGCCATTGACTGTGATGTATGCTTCGAGGGCTTGGGATTGAGTTCCACTAGGTCCTGCATGGTTTGTACTAACTGTGACTGATTCCTTTGCATTGGGATCGTCTTCCTGGGTGTGGTATGTTCTCCAGACATTCTGGGGTCTCCTGGATCCTCCAGGGCCTCCATTTCCTCGCTGCTGGGTGCTCCTATGCTTCTTCTGCTCAAAGCAGTTATCGGAGTAGTGTCCATGTTTTCCACAATAGTAACAGTCATTATCTCTTCTGCGCCGATCCTTCTCAGCCTGGGATACTCTTGGATGCTGAGAAGTATTGTTGGAGAACCTTGGTTGATTTCGCTGGGTGTTGTTCTGGGGGCGCTTGGGTGCATGTTGGAAAACTGCATTAGAGGTTGCATTTCCTTGTCGATTTCCATAGAGTCCTGTAGAGTGGGCAATTGCATCTCGCTTTTCCGCTATCTCTACTAGTTGGTCAAAGGAGGTATCTGAAGTGATATGTGGTTTCACTTCCCGCTTGAGTTTGATATCCATGGCATCTAGGAGTCTCTGCTTCGCTGAATAGTCCGAAATTGTTCCTCGGGGGAGACTGTCTCTCAAGGTTTCAAGTCTGATTACAGTGTGGTTAATCTGTGCTTTTTTTCCGCCGATAGTTTGCTTGACTTGTAGCCACTGTTCATATATGGTATCAGTGGATGTAGAAGGAAGGAAGTAGGCCTCGAATTTGTGTTTGAGTCCAGCGACTGTGTGGTCTCCTTGGGAAGCTTCATATTGGGTAAATTTATCGAGGGCTTTCTCACTGCAATAGGCTCCATAGTATTGCAGGGCTTCAGGGGCATCGTCAGTTATGCCAAAGCTGGCGATGTATCGATGGACTGTGTTGAACCATGAGTTGATTCTCAATAGGTCGCCACTTTTTCCTTCTCCTGTGAATGTAAATGGTGCTGGCCATTTAGGACGATTATTTCCCTCTGGGGGGACTGACATAGCGATGGGTGCAGGGCTTGGATTGCTTAGTGGACTTGGTGCACTAGGTGGTCTTGGTGGACTAGGTAAATCGTCTGGTGCAGGGCTTGGTTCTCTTGGCAGACTAGGTATTCTAGGTGGTGAAGCTGGGGGTGCTGGTCCTGGAGCGTCCTCTGGACTGGAATCTGATTCTGATTCTGAGCTTGGTTCTTTCTTGGATTGGACTTCTTGGTAGAGCTGTTCTTAGACTTGTTCTTGGACTTGGGCTTGGTCTTGGACTTGGTCTGAAGCTTGGGCTTGGGCGTGGTCTTGGGTTTGGTCTTGGTCTTCTTCTTCGCTGCTGCTGCTATCTACTAAAGATAGTTCTGAGTCCTCTGATAGTGGTGCATGTGGGGGTACTGGCGCTTGACTCTGCGGTCCTGAGGAGGATGCTACCGATCCTCTAAAGAAGTGCCTTCTGGTAACTCTTGGAAGCGAAATGGTTGCTAGCTAGGGTGAGCTGGTCTCGCCAGGAGTCCGCTCAAGGCCTTCTTGGAAACAGGGAGGTGCACTAGTACTTGCAGGGTCAAGGTAAGCGAAGGGTGATCAGTCCTCTGCCGAAGATCAAAGGTATACTTGAGTCTGGGTCAAAAAATGTAACCTACTCTCAAGTATCTCGAGAATCCCAAAGGGACCCTGAAGATACTATTAGGATAGGGGGAGAAGCGTCGATGGATAGGTCTTTAATAGACAAGGTAAAAGGTATGGAACTAATAGAGTGACCGTTCAACTTGTAGTATTAAAGATGATCGTCCTGTGAGGCTTGAGAGTCCCAATCCTTAAGGGATTGTAGGCTCTTTAAATACAAAAGATTGTAGCTAGGAAAACTAAACAAAAGCGCAAGCATCCTGTCCAACAAACATGCTAACAGAGGTAGCATACCAAGGTAACCATATTCCAAAAACAGAGGGTTAAAAGCGACAGGATGGAGCTAACAAAACAAGTAATGGAATCCAAACAGGAAGGAACAAGAGATCGCTACTACTATACAAATCCAGTAGGTATAGCAGGAGGATAGTGATAAGCGAAACGTGGAAAGAATAACCAGTTAGGAAATAATATCCAAGTAGGAAGGGACAACCAAGTAGTAGCGCTTATCAGGTATAAACCCAAATAAGTAATAACCAACTTCAAGTCAGTAGTAATAGTAGACACATAATAGGATTCCGTTACACAAGTGATCAGTCTGGATGGCCGTCTTTCCTGCATATGTACACTCATGTGCAGATGCATTCGGATTATCAAGAATGCAGAATATGTAATAGATCCACTTGGATAAATTACTCTGTCATCTTTTACCAAGGCTGAGTAGTTCTGGATACGATCCTACTTCTTGCCAGTGTGGGTTGTAGTCAATATAGTCACCTCCCGGCGCTATATACCATCACATCTTTAGACTCGAAAGTCTAGTACCATATCCCATATGTGTAACATCAGCTACCCCTTCCTAAGCTTCGTCTTGAAGCAATTCTTCCTTTTAGTACTCCTTCCGGTAGGGTTAAAAAACCTTCTGCGATAACTTGGCCAAAGCTGGAAAAACCTTTCCGTAGATACTACCTAGCCCAACTTTGGCATTGCCGGATTTTCCCTGTGAAAATCTTCAATCAATTCTTGAGCATGCTCTAAGTGGTCTGGTGGTTCCCAGGTGTTCTCATCTTCGGAACATCATTTCCACTTGACAAAGTATCGAAGTTCTTGGATCGTTCGTGAACGTCCTCTGAATCTTCGCTCATAAGACTTTATTTCACTCTTGATAATATTTTCCACTTCCCATTCAAGGTCACCTTCAACTTCTTCCGGTGCCAGGGGTGGTTGTTCTCGGCCAGGTCGAACTGATTTTCGGTATGGCTCGAGTAGCGATACATGGAATACCGGATAGATTTTCCATCGCGCTGATATTTCCAAATTGTAGGCAAGGTTTCCTCTTTGCTCTAGGATTTTGAACAGGCCATATAATTTTGGCAGTCACTTCTTGGACGGTCGCTTGGTGCGGATATTCCTCGCGTTTAGCATAACCAAGTCGCCAATTTTGAAGTCTGGTTGACTGCGAGCTTTGCGGTCATAGTTCTTGTTCATCCCTTAACGAGTCTTCTCAAGGGATTCCTTTGCCTTTTCATGTATCGCTTTCATCCAGTGAGCATACAAAGTTGCTACTGGATTCTGAGCTTCTCGCTCCTTTATCCATTCTGTTTGAGGATGGTAACCATAATTTGCGAAGAAAGGGGTTATTCCATGTGCGCTTGTTACTGAGTTGTTATATGCATACTCGGCTAACGGCAGTAGATGGTACCAGTCATCCTGATCATAGTTGACAAATATTTGAAGGTAGCCTCACAGCACTTGGTTGACTCTTTCTGTTTGTCCATCAGTTTGAAGATGGTAAGCTGTAGACATCTTTCTTTTAATGCTTAATGTCTTGCACAATGATTCCCAAAATTCTCCTGCAAACTTGGCGTGCATGTCGGAAATGATTTCTGTCGGTAACCCATGAAGTTTCCAAACTTCTTTGATAAATGCTTCAGCAACGTCCTTTGCGGTCGCGTTTTCTTATAAGCCAATAAAGTGTGCCATTTTGGTGAACCGGTCGACTACAACCATGATCTGGGTGTATCCTGCAGATTTGGGAAGTTGTGTGATAAAATCTACCGAGGTAGATGCCCAAGCAGCAAATGGGACCTGTAGTGGTGGTAACAGCCCAAAGCGTGCATGTCTTGGTGCCTTAGCATTTTGGCACTCAGTAAAGGATCGTACATAGTCGTTTATCCAGTTCGCGATTCCTTTCCAGTAAAAGTCTCTTGTGATAATTTCCAGAGTCTTTTCTGGACCAAAATGTCCTGCGATCTTAGAGTCGTGACAGCTTTGTGCTATATCTGTCTGCAGGTGTTCATTTTGAGGAACATATAGGCGTTCTTTGTAGTAGAGCATTCCATATGTTAGGGACCATTGTTTCGGCATTTCTTTGCGATCATTCCGTAAACTTTCCAGTTCCTTCTTTCGGTCTAGCCAATCTGGATCCTCGTTTGCCATTTCTCTTACCCGTTCCAAGAATTTTATCTCAAATTTCTTGACTTGGCACTTTGCAATTATTGCATTCGACATTAGTGTTTATCCTTTAGTGCATATCGGGTGTGAGGTAATGTCCGTTGACTCCAAATATTCGTGCTTTCCATCAGAATATAGGAAACATAATTGTGGTTGGTTTTCTTCCAAACCTCTATCTGAACTGCCAAACCCTTGGCTTACTCGTTCAGTTTCATCTAACTCCATAACCTCATGAAGTTCCCTCTCATCAACCTTTTCCACAATCATCTGGGCTATCCGGTCTCCTGTGATTACCTGAAAAGGATTGTCAGTAGTGTTGACTAGGAGGATCTTAAACTCTCCTCTATAGTCCGCATCCACTACTCCGGCTCCAATGGAAATACCATGCTTGACTGCTAAACCACTACGGGGTGCAATACGTGCATTTGTTCCAATTGGTAATCCGATAGCCAATCCTGTCCCAATGAGCACTTGCCCATTCGCCGGAACTATGGTGTTTTCGGTACTGTATAAGTCATGACCGGTGGCTAGCTTGGAACCTCGAGTCGGGATTCTTGCTTCCTGTTGAAGTCTTTTAATCCTTATCGTATTGTTCTGTTCCTCTTAAGGCAACCGCTGACTGAGGTGTTCGGAGTTTTCTTTTCCCCATATAACTGAGACAACTAGGTTTCAGTTATTCTGCAAGTTGTCAAAGTGATGAGACTGAAGTATAGCCTGCTTGGCATGCTCAGCTCCCTCCTCAGGGCGGTACTCTGGCCACCTGCTTAAAGCATCCGGTTTGCCCCCTCTGGTTCCAGGTCGCTAAATGATTTTAAAGTTAAAATCAGAGAGCTTTTGAGCCCAGGAATTTATCTTGCCGACCAGGCCTTTGTGGTGAGAAAATATTGTAGGTTTTGATGATCGGTGTATATGGTCAACGGTTCATCGGTCCCAGCAAGATAGTGTCGCCATTCTTCCAATGCAATTAATATTGCCAACAATTCCTTGTCATGAATGTCATAATTGCGTTCAGCAGGTGTCAATTTTCGAGAATGGAAAGCGACAGGATGTAGTTTTTTGTCCAAATATTGAGAAAGGACATATCCAAGGGCGTAATCGCTGGCATCTATTTCCACTACTGTTTCCCTGTCCGGATGGAAATGACATAATATCGGAGCTGTGATCAACCGACGTTTGAGCTCCTCAAACGCTTGCTGTTGCTTTTCACCCCAAGAAAAATCCTGCGGGTTACCTTTTAGCAAATCAATAATTGGTGCGCATAGTGCGGAGAAAATCTTTATGAACCGCCGGTAGAAGTTGGCGAAGCCCATAAATATGTGAATTTCTTTTACCGAGGTGGGTGGTTTCCAGGCCTTGATTGATTCCACCTTTCTGTCGCTCATAGTAACTCCATCAACAGCCATAATATACCCTAGGAACTTTACTGATGTGACATAGAAGGTGCTTTTCGTAAGCGAGATGGCCATTCTGTATTCTCGCAGTCTTCCTAAGACTTTTCTAACCAATATGATATGATCCTTCTCAGATTTAGAGTATAATAGTATATCATCAATGTATACTACCACTCCTTCATCAAGGAAGTCTTTCAGGATCATAGTCATTATTGCTTGGAAGGTGGCTAGTGCATTTACCAGACCAAATGGCATGACATTATATTCATATAAGCCGTATCGTGTGCGAAAAGCTGTTTTCCATTCATCGCCCTTTCGTATGCGGATCAGGTGGTAACCGTCCTTCAGGTCCAACTTGGTGAAAATAGTGGCTCCTTCCACACAGTCGCATAGTACCGTCATAAGGGGTAGTGGATATTAGTTGTGGATAGTGACTTTGTTTAGTCCTCGGTAGTCAACTACCAACCTAAGATGTCCATCCAGTTTTGGCACAAAAAGTATCGGTGCTTCTGCCGGTAATTTGCTGTGGGAAATCTTTCCTTGTTTTAATATATCATCCGGATATGTTGGCAGTGCTTTTAACTGCTTTTCTGAGAGGGGATAAATTGGTCCCCTGGGTGGTTGGGAATCTGGTTTGAGGTCAATAGCGTGATCGAAGGTCTGATGAGCCGGTAGTTTCGCCGCAGTTGATGGGCAGAAAAGGTCTTTGTAGTTATGGTATTGTGCGGGTAGTGTATCAAGGATTATTTCTTCCTCATCATCTACTCTTGCAACTCTTCCAATAACGACTGCCTATGGATCTTCCAGAACCTGCTCATTCCACTCGATTGATATACCTTCATCCTCCAGTAAGAGGTGAAGCTGACATCCCAGAGCTCCGAACCTCCAGCTTTCTGAGTCTTGAATTTCGGTTATAGGATGTTCATCATTCCACCACCCAAATGGAATTATTATTCCATAATTTCCTGTTGGTGCGATCTCGCACACAATCTTTGATATGTGTTTATTTTTCCCAATTTCCAGGTAAAGGGGAAGGGTAAAGTCCCTTCCGGTAGATAATTCGTTTCCTGTAAAACCCAAAATAGGTATCGGATCCTCCCGAGACTTGTAAGGAATATTCAATTCCTTGATTAAATTTTCGTGTATAATAAACATATTGGATCCAGAGTCTAATAACACTCTTATGCGATATCGTTTCCCGTACACATAGATATGTGCAGTTCCTTCAGGACATTGGTAGCGTTTTGGTTCTTCGTGTTTGAGCTTCTGTCGCTTATACGACGTTGTTATCTCAGTTCGTCCTCGCTTAGAAGACATTATGGTTGTATAGGCTGGGTGTTCGTGACAACGCCAGCATTGTTTCGACCATAGAGGTCTCCTCAGACGAACTAAACAAATAGTTAATTATTAAGATTCTGGGCAGCCCACTACAAGCAGTCTTTACCCCCTGCTGAGGGGCTCCCAAAAAATTAAAACCCCCGTCAATATAGGAGAAACCAGTAAAACCCCATAAAAATGCAAAAAAAGTTATACTTCACTGCCTTTCCCAGAGGATAATACCCTAAAAGAGTAATAATTTTCGAAAATAAATTATACTTCCGAAAAGAGCAGAAAATTCCGAAAATAGTGACCGTTTCCGAATTTGGTATATCTCGCACCAATGCGGTATTATTTAGTGTTAGGTTGACGTAGTTGTTGTCACGTACACAACACGTCCCTGTTAGGCGAGCCCATATCATGAGGTTTCCCTGAAGACTTTACAGCTGTTCAGCTATGGTCTAGTGGTAAAATGAGCCTGGCCCATTCGTTTTGTCCGCAGGGTCCTGCGTTCAATCCACCCTTCTGGCGGATTAAACAACGTTAATTTGTACAGGAGGCATATAGGGCTAGAGCGTGCCGGGGGGTCACCCCTGCTACTGCCCAGCACTTCCCGAATGTCTAAAAACGGGGAGCACATCCAAGTGCCTAAAAAGGAGATCCTTCTTCCGAAGAAGTAAAAAGCAAGAACCTAAAATTAGAACCAATCTGAGGGAAAAAAATAACCGAGATCTCCGTGATGGGGGAGGTCTCATCCTCTGGTCCCCTGAATCCAATCAGTTGAAGCAGGCTACGGAACCTCATCGAGGTTCCAGGGAACGACGGTTCCCAACATGCAAACATGGACCTGCATGCCAATTTTTTTGAAGAATTTTTGAATTCCTTTTTATCGTCAGTAACCTTATTATCGTGATCTTCAGCACCCTAGACTTGAGGGTTCCCAGTTTCGATTCTGGTCGCTATTGCTAGTGCCCTGAATACCCAATGGCCGTCGCCGTTGGTGCCTTTAGGACATTTCTGTGTCTGATAATTCCCATAACCGAGGTGCTGGTTCGCTCTGAATCTGGTTCACCTTTGGCTGTGATGTTCTTACAGCAAGAGCAGCCGTCTGTGGTTTGCTGGAAAATTTTGGTCGGTCCTTTCTTGGTTGCTTAGCGAAAGCTCTTGCTACCACTATGTCCTTTCGACATTTTCGCCAAGTGTAGTTGTGGAGGCCGCATCGAGTGCAAGCCTTTCCTGTCTTTCGCTTATCCACAATGTCTTGAGGGATTCCATCATGAGCATTCTTCCAGTCCATATGCTCATCCTTATTATGGAATCCTCCTTTCTTTTCTGATGGTTTTCCTTTAGCTGACTTCCATCGGGTAGGATTGTTTTTTTGTTTCTGGTCGGTGTATCCGTGTTTGGTGTTGAACCCTTTTTGCTGTATCATTGCGTTTTCGCTTGGATGCTCCACTGTTTGAGGGCTCACCTTTGGATAGTTTCCTCTGTTCCAGAAATTCCTCCTCTTGTCTGCCAACTTCCCGTATAGTTTCCATCCATTCCTCATCCAAGGAAAACTTTAGATGAGATAACCGGTGAAGAATTTCTTCAGGAAGTTTGCTTTCCACCCGTACCCTCCAACTAATTCCTGTGAGACCAGCCTTGATGTTGAGATTTTCAAGAAGTAGAAGATAGGTGTCGATTTTTCCCTTATAGACTACCTTGGTCATTTCTTGCAGGACTCGTCGTTCCTCCTCGATGCCGATATATCGCTTTGTAATTTCTTGTCGAAAGCGTTCCCATGTGGAATAGTCTGGGTCTCGGGTATATCCTCCTAATCCACCCATCACCTTCCGGTATTTCTCCGAGAAGGGTGCCACTTTGTTCCCCTTTGTTTTCCCCTAGGCAAAAACTATCCGGTGTGCATGATTTTCCCCCTGTGTAGGATTGCGATCGAAATACTCTTCACAGGCTGTCAACTAGTTTCGAACATCTTGATTGTCATTTCCTTCGAAGAAGTAGAGTGGTTCCGCTAATAGCTTTACTGGTCGGGAGAGTCACCGATACGTTCTAAGAAAGCCATAGTTAATCTGTCCATGGATACATCGTTTCTGGGAATAGACGGTAAACGGGGAGTGCGATCCAGCCTGCAACTCTTTCTGCCCCGTCCATCCTCTCCATCACTATCGGACCCATCATCATCTGGGTCAGGGGAATCACCAAGGTTACCTGGTGGTGGTGGCAGTGGTAGGTTATTTCCTCCACAGTCAACTCCTTTTCCTTTATCCTTCCTTGGAGTTGAAGCTTATTCCTTTGTAGGAATAGTACCTTCTATTGGTACCATTGTGGGTCCTCGGTTAGACGGTCCTGGATCACCATCACTAGGTCCATACTGTGTTGGTGCAGGTGTCTTTTCCACTAATCGAAGTACCAAAGCATCTAGGTAGGCCTTCATACCCGCACTCGGTTCTCGTTGCTGTTGAGACGCAATTTCTCATTGCTCATTCATCCTTCTGGTCCATTCCTGTTCCTGTTGGTTTAATTTATTATTGAGTTCCATTAGTGCCTTTTCCAGGATTCGGTCCCTGGTTTCTGAGACTTGGGCCTGTTGCTCTTGTTGAGCCTGCTGGCGTCGGAACTCTTCCTGATCCTGCGGACATAACCTTTGCTGCTCCCGTTCGGTGTCGCCACTCAATTGTTCCAATGCATGGTGACCTTTCTGTATCTCAGCATCATTGATAACTTCACCTCTGGCCATACGGCTCTGCAGCAATTCTAGCATTGTAAAACCCTGCCTGGCCTCCTCTGATAGTGCTGAGATCGTTATGTGATTCTCATCGGCACTTTCTTCCAAGGATCGGTCCAGGTGGCGTGATGCATAGACAACATTTTGCTGGAAGTTATCCTGCGTATTGACAAGCGTCTTGGTTCGCTCGGCATGTTTCTGAACTCTTGATGGTGGGCCACCCAAATGAGTAATGGGAGAGCTGGTACGGCTTCGGGACGGGATTAAAGATGCCGAAGGGGTAGATTCCGTGTCATCCTCTTCGATCATCCTATCATGTCCCAAAGGACTAGAAATAGGTGTATCATCATGTGTCATAGCCATGGCAGCTCGATTAGACACCCAAATAATGTCTCTTTGAGAAAATATAAAATAACCAGTAGTCTGGCCTTTAGGCTAAAGGTGCTAACTGGAAGAGAAATTAGCTTAAATAGCGGGGTTTTTCCGCAAGGTCAGCAACAAGTATTTTTGCAAAAAATAGGATATGGTAGATTATTGTTTGCATTTGGTAAACGCAGTTACCCGCCGTCTGTCTTGACGATAGATATGTTCTCTATATTTTCGCTGTATCCGAGCCAGTTGTCGAAGTGCTACTGCTCGTAGGTCAAGTGCGTATTCTTCACAGCAGATAGGAAAAACGTTGTCAAAGTTGAGAGGTCGGCAGTGCCCACAATGTTGGCACTGATGAAAACTTTGAGCGTCAAAGTATTCTCTGTGCATGAGGGAATATAGAGTTGCTTTGATGACAGGAGAGTAACAATATAGGGTTTCGGGGTAGCTAATTCGGTACTGTTAAAATGACTAGGCCGTGCTCGTATCAAGAAAATTGGAGAACTGTCAGGAAAGCTCGGTAAAAAGTAGGATAAAAGATAAAAGGGTTCTCGAAGGCTTTATTAGTTGTTAACTTGATATATTGTTAAGCTCTCTTCTCCGTTGCTTGATGATCCCTTAACTACGGGGTTTGATTTTTGATTTTGATCATCTCATATATTCGTTGTTAAGGTACAAGAACGTGCATGGAGCGCTAGCTATGGCAAAAACAAAACCTTAATTCCAAACAAACATCCTCCGCACCCCAGGGATCAAAACCCGTACTCCCAGGACCCTCTGGTATGGGCCTAACTGCACATCTCGCCTACAAGCAAACAAACTCCCAGCTGGCTAAGGAGACAACAGGTTGAAAGTAAGAAGCAGGAAAGCAGGAAAGCATAAGGAAAACCCTTGACGAAAACTACAACAGATAAGGGGAAATTAGCCACTACTATTACACCCATAAAGGCGCCGGCAGGTTGATGATGGACCTGGGATTCTGAGGCTACCGACGGCATTAACACAAGTCCAAGAGACAGTGCAATACTAGGACCAGGCGTAACCGAAGGCAGATTTGACCGTGGGCAAGAGTAGTAGAAAGTGGAGGTAGTAAGGTAACAGCTGAGAAGGAGAGGAGCAGTAGGGTGCCAGCCATGGTTGAGGCAGTATGGTGCCAGCTTCGAGGAGGGGGGGAGCAGTAGGGTGCCAGCCGATCCACCGTGAGGAGAGGAGAGAAGAGGAGAGGAAGAGGAGGGGTAGACCCAATTATCAGGCACAGAACCGTCTGCGTACCCATCTAGGCAGTTCTCAAAGAACAGAGAGTGGAGGAATCGACCATTGGACTGCAAAGCAACCGTAGGCCTGTTGGGAGTTTCCTCCTACTGCAAGTGTGTCTCCCAGCTGTATGAAGGTAGGGTGTTGCCGACCGTGCAAATGCTAAGCGAGGCAGAGCAAACAAGCTAAGCAAGGCGAAACAAGAGCGGGGAAAGGGGAGGAAACCATCAACTAGGATGGAAAGGAGAGGATGGACTCAAAGGGGTAGACCCTAATGAGTTTAGCGAGGGGAGATAGAGGTAAACAAGTCCCCACCCCATGGCATAGCTAGAGGGGGTAGGAACCCAGGTGGCGGAGTTGGTGATGATTTCTCGTGGTGTTGAGATTTCAATCGCGGGGTGTGTAGAGGAGACGGAGGATGTCCCTTAACTACGGGGGACTGCTAACTATTTATACACTTTTTCCCGGTACTTAGGTTGGCCATATAAAAGAAGTATCATTGGAAACTTCGGCCATGGTCCAAACAGTGCGAACACTGTTTGACCCTGAAGATGTATTACCCCACTACAGCAAATGATCCCCCGGACTATCTATTTGTCTGAGGGTGTCAAGCACTCCACCAGTAGATAGCCTTCGATCTCTTTGCCAAATGAACTAAGGTCAAATTGATGCCGCCCATTTGCAAACATCATACGGAATACCAGGTGCTCAGTCTGGATGGCCGTCTTTCCTGCATATATGCACTCATGTGTAAATGCATTCAGATTATCAAGAATGCAGAATACGTAATAGATCCACTTGGATAAATTACTCTGTCATCTTTCACCGAGGCTGAGTAGTTCTGGATACGATCCTACTTCTTGCCAGTGTGGGTTGTAGTTAATATAGTCACCTCCCGGCGCTATATACCATCACATCTTTAGACTCGAAAGTCTAGTACCATATCCCATATGTGTAACCTCTTTTGCGTAGAAAGAAGGGATGTGGATGTGCTGACTAGTGCAGATATTTCTTCTTTGCCAATCTTTGCTGAACTAACAGCTTTCTTTTCCTTCTTCTTTTAGTTGTCACCGTTGAGTTTATTACACTCATTCCAGGTATATCCCTCAGCGCGAGCCGTAGGGTAATGCTTTTTGCAGTAGGTACATTCCTTGGATGTGGCTATAGGTTTCCAGGAAGGTTCCCTTTCTTTTCCTTTAACATCAGCACTTTTATATGCTTTGTAGTCCTCAGTTCTAACTGCGCGTCTCATGTCCAACAACTTGTTGTAGACATGCTCATAGGTAAGGTCCTCCTTAGTTTGAAGATTGTTGACGATGTTACTCATCGACTTGGGAAGGGAGCAGAGAAGAACCGCTGCTTTGTCTTCGGGTAACTCGAATACCCATTTGAATACAAATGGTAGACAATCCCGGTCGTCAGCACAGCAGGAGGAGCAACTGTGTTGCACTCGATTCCAAAGGGTTTTGTACTTGTCGATATGGTCTGCAATAGGGGCAGAGGTATCGCCTTTCGTATCAAGGACAGAGTTGAATTATTCGAAGAAGAAGGTGGTATTTTCTCTTACAAATATATCTTGGAACGCTTTCCTGATGGCGGGGGGTGTTTTGTGAGTGACCAATAAAATAAGCCATTAGGGGTTAATCGTTTCAGGGAAGTAGGCCGAGGCTCATTGGTATCGATCATGAATTTCATCTATTCTCTCAGAGTTATTATTTCCATCCTCGTCCTCTTCTTCCTCTGCCAGAGTTTCCTTTTCTGTTACTATATCCCAACAATTATATAAAGTAAGAACATATTCAGAGATATCTCACCAGGTCTGGTAGTTATCAGGGCCAGTAAGCTTTGGGATAGAGCTCAATTTATAACTGGGTGCCTACCTACATTTGGAGTTGTTGGCATAAGATCTGGGGTTTGGTGCAGGAGTTTCTGAAGGAGGAGGAGAAGAAACCGTAGTTTCTGCTGTGGCCATTTTTGCTTGGTAAAGGCAAAGTGACTTTGGTTGCTAAGAACCAGTACTTTGCTTTGCACAGGCGAGTGGTTGCAGCTAGGAAATTGCACTTTCTGTAAGAACTAGGATTTAGTGAGAGAGGAAAACTCGGACTTTAGTAAGGAGCGCTAAGACTTTTCGTATCGATTTGCCAAGAATGTTTCGACAAGAACTTTCATTTCGAGCAATGTTTTGTTTCAAATGGAATGTTTCAATGATACACAAGATATTTTCTGTGAAACTGGTTTGTTTCGTCTTGGAAGGAATTTGTTTCGTTGTGAAAGAGGATAGTGAATGAGTGTAAGTCATATAGCTATGGATGGACCGGGCTCATAACCTATTAAAATTATGTGTATTGGTACAATCTTATAGCATGAGTACGAAAATATAACACAGTATTAAGAGTATAGTATGTGCACGCTTGTGTGAGGAGTATTGTAGTATGAAGGTAGATTGGTAGTAGTTCTTGTCCTTAATTAACTAAATATAGTAGGCAGCAACCAGCTATTTATGCAGGTGTGTATCCTCCTTGTACTCAGTAACAAAAATATGGAAAACATTGTAAGAAACATAAGTGCTAACATGTTTGACCCTGAAAAACTACCAAGGAAATCCCAAAAATATGCGTAATCTGAAGTGGTGTGCGCGAAATAAGCGGAAAGATAACACCTGATACATGACCTGGTAAAAGGTCACTATACATAGAAAGATAACTGAGAAATCCCACACATAACATAAGAAATATACACATTAATCCTCAAAAATTATCATGAAATATAACTGAGAATATATTATACCCTAGCTGTAGTAATGTCCATAGTTTCCCTGTGCAAACTAGAAATAACCAAGCATAGATATAAACAATATTACCGTAGGAAATATACATATGAAACAAATTGGAGAATTTCAACAGGTCTCATAGCAAGACTTCCTCTGCTTGGACACTTCAGAAATCAGGCTATGCCTCCCTCTGACCTGAGCTTGTCCCTGATGCATTTTGGAAACTCCTTCAAGACTCTGACTACTCTTAATCTGATACAAGCCCAATACTCTCCAACTTAGATCAATCTGAGATGGAAAGCTAACTGCTTCATGGTATTGTCTAAACAACTGGCGGGCTAATAAAGGTATAAGCTCCTAACACTAGTGATAGATATATGTGTACTTATTAAGTTATATGTTTTGAAATTGAGTGGAATACTGCAAAGGCAGGTTGGTTATTTAGCCCTTTAGGATATTGTATGTTATTTTGTTTATTTTATTTCTTTTAAGGGGAATGTAATAAAATCCTACTATGTTTCTTCTATTACTACCACCTTGATGTTGGTATAACGCTTCTACAGATCACTTGGTATATCTTACAAAACCACAACTCAGCCAGGGGCCTACAGGGGACTTGATGATGAAATGTATCATCGACCTGCAAAGGTCACATGGAAAATGGAGATACTTTAAATAAGAAAGTGCCTCAGTACATAGTTGGGTAGGGTAACTCAGTATAACAGGGTAACACTGTACCATAGTCAGGTAAGGTAACCTAGCTAGGCAGGGAAACCTGGCACCAGAGTGAGACCAGGTAACCAACTACCAAAGTTAGCCAAGGTAACTGGCAAGGCCAAGTAACTAGAAAAACCTATGAAAACTTAGTAAGCAGCATAGAGCCTGTCAGGCATACTATATTCGTATAACATATTGTTTCATCACAGTAGAATCTAGTGTAAATAATAGAGTGATTACAGGTGATAGTCTGGTAACATATATGTATATTACGTGGATTCCTGAAAAGATTCGTGCCATAAAGGGTTCAAGTTACCCTATCTTCTATTTTACACAAAATGCGTAAAATCATAAAACCCACCAGGGCTTGATTGACAGAGTGTTGGTAAACCACTATTGAGATAAGTGGCAAAGTGTGACAGTTGGTAAAAGGCTAACAAAGCTGGGCTGCTGGAGGTGGCCATGTAATACAATATATGTCGCCACAGTCTAATGGAGAAATTGTGTCCACAGTGTATATAAGCAGTTAAGTGACAGCCGACCCAGGCAAGTTGTCAGTATTGACACCAGATGGCACCCAAGGGTCACTCTACGTACTTGACATTACTATGTAAGATGTGGTAGCACCTCAGAGACGTAATCTGGGTGTCGGGTACAAGCAGAATTTTGTCTGGATAATCTTCTACTGTAGAACAGCTTATAGCCTAGGACCTATACCCTTACTGAGATATATTACAGGAGTTTGGGGGCATTGGATCTTATCACGGCTGAGGTGGTTAATGAACCATTGGCTATCGGCAGCACCTATTCAGCCAACACAGTAGTGTTACTCACCAGGGGAGTTAAATATTTACTAGAATAGTTGCTGATTGGCGAAGTAGACTAGGATTATTACAAGCTGGCATAGACAGAATCGCCACAGGGCAACTGAGTCTTAACTGAGATATTGAGTCCCATGTCGACTTGACAGTAGGCCATTGACAAGACAACAATCAGAAAGGGTTTTTTCTCCAGTTTACATATTTGAGATGTATTGCTGAAAGCTAACCGGATTGGTGGATACTCCCTATCCTAGCGATCCACAGACTTCCGAAGCTTACCCTGAGGGAGTACAAGGTTGATGAACCCTGATTGGAGAAGGGTACTCATTTATGGTCAGAGTAGGGATAGGTGATAATGGCCTTTATAATTCTACTTAAATAAATAGGATCATCACTCTACTCTGATAACCAACTATTCTCTTGAGAAGGACTTGAATTGAGTCAAGCTTCGGCTTAATGATATTAAGTTTATTAGTTGATTCAATTCCTATATCTTTACCTTCTGTGAACTTTACTTTAAGACTTTGGTGTGATCTCAACCTTAGGATCCATCTTCCTACTGGGTGCCCCCGTTACAGTTGGTTATTACTTATTTGGATTTAATCCTGATAAGCGCTACTACTTGGTTATCCCTTCCTACTTGGTTATGACTTCCTAGCTAGTTATTCTTCCCTTGTTTCACTTATCATTACCCAATCCTTGCCTCTACCCATTTGGGTATCACTATACTCCAGCTATACCTACTAGATTTGTTTAGTATGAGCGATCGCTTGACCCTACCTGTTTGGATTCAATTTCTTATTTTGTTAGCTCAATCCTGTCGCTATTAACCCTCTGTTTTTGGAATATGGTTACCTAGTTATTCTACCTCTGTTAGCACATTGTTGCATAAAATGTTTTGGGGTTTTGGTATATTTTTCTAACTACAATCTTTTGTATTTAAAGAGTCTGCATTCACTTAATGATTCAGACTCTCAAGCCTCACAGGAGTATCATTTTTAATACTACAACTTGAATAGGGACTCTATTGGTTCCATACCGGTTACCTTTTCTATTAAAGACCTATCCATCAACGCTTATCCCCCTATCCTTATAGTATCTTAAAAGTCCCTTGGAGATTTTCAAGATAATTGGAAGTAGGTTATAGGAACTAATAGAGTAACTACTAAACTTGTTGTATTAAAGATGTTAGTCCTATGAGGCTTGAGAGTCTGATTCCTCAAGGAATTATAGGTTCTTTAAATACAATAAATTGTAGCTAAGAAAATATAATCAAAGGGCAAATATCCAGGACAACAAACATGCCAACTCAGGCAGGATAATAAGATAACTATATTCCAAAATGACAGGGCTGAAAGCTACAGGATGAAGCTAACAAAACAAGTGATAGAATCTAAACAAGTATGAATTAGTGATTACAAATACTATACAAATCCAATAGGTATAGCAGGAGGATAGCCATACCTAAATGGGTAGGAGCAAGGAGGGAGGAGCGATAAGTGAAACAAGAGAGAATAATCAGTTAGTAAGTTATAACCAAGTATGAAGGGATAACCAAAGGGTAGTGCCTCTCAGGTATCAACCCAAATAAGTAATAATCAACATCTAGTCTCTAGTAATAGTAGTACCAAATTAGGATTACATTAAAGAATACTACGCGGGTGCAGCAAGGCAATATGCATACAGAAGATATGGATACAATATTCGAGCCTTGCGAAAGATGTTTCGAGAAAGCTTAAAATCAGTTCCACCTACTCTCAGCAGGAATATTGAAGCTCGTACGTAGTGATTGATGAAAGCATATCATTGTTATAATTAAATACTATTAGCTGAGGTATAACAGGTCACAAGTTCTTTGCAGAAATACTTTAAATAACTGGGTCGTCTATGATATTCTTGAACTGTCGTTAGGTATAACATTGTTCTGGTAATAATCTCTACCCCCAGGGAAACACTACTATTATGACTACTAGTACAGGGTGTCAATCCACTATTGCTCCTAAGCCTATGTCTGTATTGTATTATTAACTCAACTCTTTCAGTCCTATCACATAACGGCAATTGTCAGAAAAGTATCCAGAGGTAAGGTAATTCTATTGGAAAGAATTTAGATAGTTATGTGAAGAGTCCTAACTAGATGCTGAGAGGTATATATCTAGGCACTCTTCCTCAACCCTAACCCTAATTACTCAGAGTCCCTTATAGTATGAAATACATCAGCTGACACCTATGAGTCAACTACACAATATACTAAAACCAATCATAACTTATGAAACCAGTCATGTGCTCTAAGGTGGTCACATATGCGAAACCCATGACTCATAATGTAAGTCATGTGCGAAACCTTTAACATCATATGACTTACAAGTGTGAGTTATGTGCACGATCAACCAATCATAATATAACAATTATTGCCCTAATGTGAATCATGTGAAACCCCATAACTACCACTAAGTTATAGGGCAAAATATCCAAACCTTATAACTCATAACTATGAGTCATATGAGATTCTTAGTGCTTAGTTACTATTTGTTACAATCATAAAAGAAGTACTTATGGTAGTACTGACCTTAAGGATAAGGTTACAAAGACTTATCACAATCGTTGGAGAGTTTCTTAGTCACAACCTATTTTTTCAAATTAGTTTAATACTATAACATATCTTGTATATTAAAAAAGAAATTACAAATAATAATAATATATATTATTATTATATGAGATAATAGTTCATAATCTATCACATGCAGACTTGGAAGTGCTCTTGCACAGCCATTGTTCCATTTTGATATGCCAAATCCCTGACAGTCTTCACTTATCACACTATACTACTAGTTGAGAATTCATAGAGTTCTTTATATAGTACATCACATGATTGAGTATGGAGGCATAGTCCCTGAGTATTGTATATTCCACTACCAAGGATCATTATACTAGCAGGGGTTGGGCTAGTATTTTGGGTATCTTTGCTTGAAGCTATTTGCCGCCTCGTCTGAAAGGAAAGTCTTTGGAATAAACTCTTGCTGATACTATTATGTCAATCTCCCATTATCTGAACTACTATACGAAATTCACTCTCCTTACTCATGCTAGCTTAAGGATCCTTGCTAGTAGAATATAGAATACTTAGGGGCTACACCTCCCTAAATATTAATATTTGTTATTAAACCTGTTTCTGACAGAAATGCCAAGAGCAAGTTATTAACTGTAGACTAAAAAAAAAGAATCATTCAAATAGAACCGAAACTGCCAGAGCTAGCCTAATTTGAAGTTGTCTAACTCTAAAGGGCTTTATCTCATCTAGTTTTAGTCCTATTTCCACACTTTCTTTTCCCTATTACTCAGAACAACCTATATTATTTTGTCCCTTCTCCTTATAAATAGGTCCCTGTAACAAAGCCTTGTGACTCTCCCAAAGGTCTAGCACATCAGTTGATATCAAATCCGAATACAATTACCTATAGTAAAGATATACACCTAAGTTAACTGCTTAAATTCCTGTAACCTCTGTGATACTAGTTACTCTATGTGAGTGTCAGAGATGTAAATATTTTATCCTCTATCCCATTTATATTTGCACCTGTATAACGGAATCCTATTATGTTTCTACTATTACTACTGACTTGAAGTTGGTTATTACTTATTTGGGTTTATACCTGATAAGCGCTACTATTTGGTTGTCCCTTCCTACTTGAATATGACTTCATAACTGGTTATTCTTTCCTTGTTTCGCTTATTACTACCTCTCCTTGCTTCTGCCCAGTTGGGTATCGCTATCCTCCTGCTATACCTACTGGATTTGTATAGTAGTAGCGATCTCTTGTTCCTTTCTGTTTGGATTCCATTACTTGTTTTGTTAGCTCCATCCTGTCGCTTTTAACCCTCTGTTTTCAGAATATGGTTACCTTGGTATGCTACCTCTGTTAGCTTGTTGTTGGACAGGATGTTTGCGCTTTTGTTTAGTTTTCCTACCTACTATCTTTGGTATTTAAATAGCCTGCAATCCCTTAAGGATTCGGACTCTCAAGCCTCACAGGACTATCATCTTTAATACTACAAGTTGAACGGTCACTCTATTAGTTCCATACCTTTTACCTTGTCTATTGAAGACCTATCCATCGACACTTCTCCCCCTATCCTAATAGTATCTTCAGGGTCCCTTTGGGATTCTCGAGATACTTGGGAGTAGGTTACAACCTGACATTCATCCTAACCTCACTTATTGGACGCCATCTTACTTCTATTTTCTCTGGGTTAGAATATGCTTATCACATATCTGCCTGTAGTTCAATGAGTAATAATTATATAATTATATATCCTATATAGTAGATGAGAAGTGACATTAGCTATTAGTTTTAACCTTTCTTATTATCCAATTATTTAATTTATAAAATTGTTTTTTTCTTTTCCTATTTATATTAATTTTATGGATTGTTAATGGTTGATCATGGATATTGATCACTGGGCTGGGTTGATCTTAAGTGGTTGATCGTTCCCCCCCTTGAGGTGCATTGTCAAAGGCCGGGCACAAATTGTGCAATCACAATTAAACATGTCTTGAATCACGAACACTTCTGCCGAGTATCTGTATCTTATTCCGATATACAATTGTAGCGTCCTCGAGTTGGAGGAAACAAGTATTGGGACTATTCCCAACCCTTGGTCTCCCAGAACAGGGCTCGCCAAGGGCGATAGGAAGTTTGACTACCCTTAGCCCATTTCCTTATTAGAAGAGGCCATGGTCTCGCGAGTGTTCTCTAAATACAGTGCAAAAAGCACGCTACTTGGAGCTTGTTCGATGCTCCTCTTTACTGGAGACAGGCCCCGCGACAGGAGGGAGGCAGTCTGGGGAGAACTGCCTCATGGGTTTTTTATCAAGTTTATTGGGTGATGCCATAGTTTCCGCCTCCTGCGCCGCCCCTCGCTCTTGTTCACCCTGTGGCCTATAGCGCAACGCCCACGATATAACTCAGATTAGGGGCCCTGCAGTTTCGCATATGGAGTCAAATCCTAGCAACCTGTTTGGCCAGAACCGCATTTGCCACTCATCCAGAGCCTTTTCGCATTGTCTCTGCCTATGCCATGTAGATCCGCCGTCCCCACACCCGCCATGCTGGTTACCAAGGTCGCACACGGCTTGGATAATAGCAGTCTAAATCCGGATTCTGAGATGATCATCCCCGGTGTGCCAAATGTGCTCCCGACCAATTCAAAATCCCCCCGTTGCTCGCTTTCGTCCCAGCATTAGTTGCTCCACATATACCGCTGAGCCACCAAACTGCCCGAGCACTCGAGTATAACGCCTGTTTCACATTTTGTGCGCTCTTGTGATCGTGCATTAACTATACCACAATGGGGAGTACCACAATGGGGAGTAGTACTCGAGTACTCGCGATGAATGTGTTGATCGCCAGAATGAAACTGGGTCGTTATCGTCACCGTGGAGGGATTGCTGGAGGAAGCAGGGCGGGTGGGCTGTTTGTTAGAATATAGCGAAGATGGGAAATGCGGATGCATTCCGTAGGCGGAAAAATGGGAAATGACACTCTGTTTGGTTTGGCTCATTTGTTTGGCCAATCGGCGGAAGGCCCTCCCACTCCCGGCCGCCTGAAATCGGGTGGGAATGAATGATGCAATATTGTTACCTGCTGGGTCCGGACCCTGCGTCCAGTGGGCTTGTCGATCTAGGAGATGAGCAGATTCAGTGGATGTCATGTGAACACAGGGTGGTTGGAGGGCGCTATGTTATCGGCCTGATTCTCTCTCCTCTTGTAGATGCCGTAGATAGCAAGTGCGAGTGCCCGAGCACGAGAATCGGGAGCTTTCTTCTGCTCTGTTTTCTTTTCCCCTGATTTCGCTCCGTTTCCATCTCGCCCCAGAAGGTATTTCTCTTTGTTCCTTCACTCCCGTCCGCGCACTGAAGGAGGGGGTTGCTGCAATACCTGGCAGGCTTTCTGGGTAAATATCTCGGCGAGTGAATTACGGTAAATGACGCGCCGAGCTCGGGCTATGTCGTTAGCACAGAATTGCCGATATCTCCCACTCTTAGACCTTGGCTTGATTGGGGGAAATGTACTGGTACTCGAGTAAGCTATTGCCCCAGACCTGGCGGATGGAGGACAACTACCCCAAGAGGTTGTTGCTAGGATGGGATGCTAGATAGATTGATGATACATAGCTACTCGGTCGCTCACTGCCGGGATCTTGCGACGATTTGAGGTTGGATCGGGAAGCCGCTCTCTTTATCTTGGCCCACGCCGGCGTCAGACAAAGCACCAGAATTGGATTTATTCCGTTATCGGGGATAAAATTGTAGCGGAGACAAAAGTGCGGCGCTTTGCATGTGGGTAGCGCTTGGATGCCATTCTGGCATCGCAAGCCCTGGACTTCTCTAATTGTGAGCCTCGCCTTTTGTGCGCAAAAGTACACTTCAACGCGGTATGTCTCCGAGGGATATTCAAATTTCACGCAGCGTACCGTATCTTAGCTGTGATGAAGCCAGTATGATACCAGTCGGTAAATTGGTATCATGTGTCTTCCTGGCATATGCTCCCACCTCTTTCCAAGGCTTGCAGAAAGAAACAACTAGGGTAAGGTCCCAGGAGAAATGCACGCCTGTCCTTTTTTTTTTTTTCTTTTTCTTTTTCATTCTCCTTTTTTTTTTCCATCGCGGTGAGGAATACCATCCACCCAAACTCAACAGGAGAGGTGAGTTGTCCATTGATTGATTGCATATAGTGGAACGCTAGTCATAGCACATCCATCGCATGGCGAACAAGTTTTAGTTTTATCATTGTTACCGGTATTTTTCTCTCCTTATTTTTCTGCTGCAGTCCTGCAGCCTGCAGGGCCCGCCAATGAGATAGCAGGAAGCTCTGGAACTGCCGAGAAAGAGACGCTGAACTCACCCTGAAGAGGAAAGCGAATGCGGATAAACGAGTGAGATATGCGATGGGGGCACAGTACCGGTATGATAATCGAACACAGTAAAACCTATTTCAACACTGTGGGAAGGGAGCGGGTCCAGATTCAGCGCTAAGAGAGGTGGTTCCTGGTCTAGCCGCCGCTGTGGTGGCTGACCTTACCCTTTTCTTTCACTGCCGCCCTAGAGTTGTGTTTCTTTCGGAGTCGAGCCCGTACTCGAGCAGATTCTCCTCTTCTTCCCGGGTTAGTCTCAGCTTCAGTTTTCTGCGCCCTTGCTCGGGGTTGCATGCCAAGAGCTCTTTCGTCTCACAAGGCGCGCCAAGAATAATATTCTTCCCTTTTTTGCTCTTTCTTGTCTCGTCTTTTTTTCTCTCGTACTGTGCCAGTAGCAATTCTTCCTTCCGGCCCAAGCACAGTACGAGTATCATATTGCCACTTGATATCTTTTCTTTTGTTTCTTTCGCTATCCGACCCGCTGGGAGAGAATGTCTGAGAGGGGGAAGCAAAACTAGAGAAAATAAAAAAACGAGTCGACCGTTTTGATCCGGGGAGCTCGTGTTTGCTTTCAAAGACAACAAGCCCTCTTTCTGGCAATTCCCCTCCCTTTCCTTATTTCTTCCCTTCTTTCAATTTCTCCCTCAGAGACTTCTTCCCCTCATTTTCTCCCCTCTCGAGCTTTTTTTCTGCTTCCAAGTTCTCACTGCCGTCCTGTATAGTGGTGGTGGTGGTGGTGTGTGAACGAGATAGAGAGAAGAAGTCAGGGTTGTTTCTTGGGAAGCTTAACAGCTTGACTAAAGGTTAAGCTGTTTAGTTTACACACGCATTTCTCAACCATTCTCTCTAACTCGTAATTTATCATACTTCGGTACCTTCCTATCTTCTGCGTTAGGCAAACCGCAATTACCAAGAGCAGCTTTGCGGCTGCTCCATTGTCGAATTGGATTGTGTTGCGTCATTCTCTTATCCCGCCACCCCTGGGAAGTTTGCCCCCATACAATTTCATAACGCCGTCGAGGGTTCGGGCTCCGTATAGGCAGCCACCAAAAAAAAAAAAAGCCGAGAGGCTCAAGGGAAGGAGGCCTGGAGCATTCACAGCTTCTGCCTTTCCTCACTTTCTTCCTTCCCTCATCCTCCATCCCTCATCCCCCATCCCCATCCCCTTCTTTATCGATCGAGTATGGGGAATCATACAAATGTTGCCTCTCCAGGTGATGTCTATCATCCTGGTGCTTCGTTAGCACGGGATGTCGTGTTCTACACTCACTATGCCTACCCGGTGTCTCTCTTTTTATTCTTCCTAGTTACACTCACTTGGTGGGGGATCTCGACCTCTGAATCTTCGAAACCTACTCCACCCCCTGTTACTGGCATCTACGAGAATGGGAAGGGAAAGAAAAAACACAGGAGCTCGGGTCGAACTAACAGTGGCTTTTTCGGAAGGATAACAGAACGGTTTCCCGGAGGCGCAAAAGCTAAAGGAAAGAAGGTGGCCGATGATAAACTGACCCCGCTGAGAAAGGCCGCCTTCAATTGGCTATTGGTCGGTGTAATTTTTACCCTAGTCGCGAACTCGACAAACGTCGTTTTGCACGCCCTGACAAAGAAGGGTTGGTGGTGCGGGAAGGATTATGTTGTGAGTAAAATGTACCTTCTGAATATGCACTTTGGTCATTGGTCGCTAACATACCCGGCTCCCATCCAGGTCTGCACTGTCTCGTTGCTCTTCATATATGCGATCATCCTCCTCTCGCAGCTTGACAACAACCTTTTCCCCACATTCCCCCACCTCCTCTCATGGTTTTTTGGTTTGGTTTGCGAGGCTGTTCTCTTGGTAGCGAGTATCTTCACTTATGGGGAGAAGCATGGTTCGTTGATTGGTGGGGGTGGCCCAAGTGCTGGAGCTACGAAAAAACGCTTTTCACTGCGCAATTGGGATATTGTAGACTTGTCTATCGATGTTCTTCGGATTGTCTTCCTCGTGCTATTGGTCGGGCTATACGTTTGCCTCATCCTACTCTCGAAGCAGGAATCCGACGATAGTGATTCGGAGGAGAACAGCTCACTTTTGGCCTCCTCTTCCTCATCTACGGTCGACGGTGTGCCAGATTATGGCTCTATTCCTGCACATAGAAAGCATGGTGTCCCAGAGCCGTCGACCCATGCCCCGGCTGGGTGGGGCAGAAGGGCTGTTGTTGGAAAACAAAGCTGGTGGGAATATGTCCAAGGTTACGCCATCTTTTTCCCATACCTCTGGCCAAGTAAGGATAGAAGGTTGCAGTTTCTTATGATAATTTGTTTCATACTCATGGTGCTCCAACGTGGTATAAACGTAATGGTGCCGATGCAGCTCGGAAAGATCACAAATATCCTCGGAGGGTCGGACGGAGAATTGCGTAATATTATCCTTGCCTTTATAATTTCATGTCGCGGTTTGTGCGCCTCAGAAAGACTAACCTATCAAAAATTCAGCACGTCTCCCATATGTTCAGATACTTCTATATATTGTTTACAGGTTCCTTCAAGGTAACACGGGTGTCCTTGGTGCTACTCGTAGCATGTTGTGGATACCGATTGGCCAGTACTCGTATCAAGCCTTATCAACCTCAGCGTTTGAGCATGTTCATTCCCTGTCACTCGACTTTCATCTTGGCAAGAAGACGGGTGAAGTTTTGAGTGCACTTAGCAAGGGCAATGCTATCAATACTTTCCTTGAACAAGTTACATTCCAAGTCGTTCCCATGTTGTTTGATTTGGTAGTTGCGATTATATACTTCCTTGTCTACTTCGATGTGTCAGTTTCGAATCTTTTCATGCATCGAATTATAACACCTTCTGACTTGGTGGTGTCTAGGTATTACGCGCTTATCGTGGCTATTGTCACCCTGTGTTACTTGTACATCACAGTGAGGATGGCCCAATGGCGCGCGGATATTCGTAGAGAGATGGTCAACAGGTCCCGCGACGAGGACGCAGTCAAAAACGATTCCATGGTTGCTTATGAAACTGTCAAGTACTTTAACGCCGAGGGCTACGAATTTGGCAGATACAGAGATGCTGTCAGAGCCTACCAGAAGGCAGAATACAAGGTTCTTTTTAGTTTGAACGTTATGAATGTCACTCAAAACCTGGTTTTCACCATCGGGCTTGTTGTGGCTTGTTTTCTTAGTGCATGGCAAGTTTCGGCCGGCGAAACATCGGTTGGAAGCTTCGTCTCCCTGCTAGCATATCTTGCGCAGTTACAGGTTAGCAACCACTGAACTTCTGCCGTAATGATCGGTGTGCTGATTGAATAACCCAGGGCCCCTTAAACTTCTTTGGGACGTTCTATCGAAGCATTCAGAGTTCCATGATCAACTCTGAGCGTATGCTTGAATTGGTGGGAAATCTTTTGTCCAGGTTCACCAATTTATACTGATGCAAACCATTCTTAATTTTTGCAGTTCAAGGAGCAGCCCACCGTCGTTGATGCGCCACACGCCGAAAAACTCACCAAATGCGAGGGTGAAATTGCCTTCAAAGATGTGCACTTCTCTTATGATGCTCGGAAGCCGGCCTTGCGTGGGCTTGACTTTGTAGCTAAACCAGGAACTACTAGTGCATTTGTTGGTGAGAGCGGTGGCGGCAAGACAACGGTTTTAAGGCTTCTTTTCAGATTTTATAACATCGAGGAGGGTAGTATAGAGGTTGACGGAAAGGACGTACGAGATATTACGATCGACTCGTTGAGGTCGCATATTGGTGTCGTTCCCCAGGACACGGTGCTTTTCAACGAGAGTGTAATGTGAGTTATCCTCATCCTGGCGATCGCAAGAACGACGGCAGGGGCTATGCTGATTGGTTGGAAGGTACAACTTGAAATATGCCAACCCGAATGCAACCGATGAAATGGTATATGAGGCATGCAGAGCGGCCAGCATTCATGACAAAATTATGAGCTTCCCTGATGGTTATAACACTAAGGTTGGCGAGCGGGGGTTAAGGCTTTCTGGAGGGGAAAAGCAAAGGGTGAGAATCACAAATCGGCGAGGGTTAACAGCATGCTAATAAAGTGGGGTCCAGGTCGCAATCGCACGAACGATCTTGAAAAATCCCAAGATCATTCTCCTTGACGAAGCCACTGCTGCATTGGATTCTGAAACGGAGCAGAATATTCAAGCCGCTCTCAGGGAGCTTGCTAAAGGCCGAACTACGCTTGTTATCGCGTAAGTGCATTCCCTCGTATTAGCTATGCTGTTAGTTCTGCGGCCCGGGCGGTGTACTACCCTATGCGAGAGATACCTTGCATCTACCTGCATCTGTCACCTGTTACCCACCTGCACAAATTTATTAATTGCTGGCTTGCTCCCACCCGAGTACAACAGCCGAATGTGCGTCAATGCGTAACATGCTAACTCAACGCCTTCCAATACATAGCCATCGCCTGTCAACCATCACAGCTGCCAATCAAATCCTTTGCCTCCACGAAGGACAAGTCGTCGAATCCGGCACGCACGATGAACTACTTGCCAAGAATGGGCGTTATGCAATGATGTGGAGAAAACAAATCCGAGCAGAACAGAAGCAAAAGAAAGCGGCGATGAAGAAGGACGATGAATCTGAATCATCAACCGAGGACACTGATGAATCACTGATCGATCTGGCTCCTTCCCACCCGTCAGAGATTCCAGGGGATGGCAACATGTTTGAGAGCGAGGCTGTCACCCCGGAAATGATTGATACACCCCCTGGCGAACT
The DNA here is from genome assembly GCA_003316355.1 of Tuber calosporum. Classification (NCBI taxonomy): domain Eukaryota; kingdom Fungi; phylum Ascomycota; class Pezizomycetes; order Pezizales; family Tuberaceae; genus Tuber; species Tuber calosporum. Next base: position 27,687 of record QFET01003234.1, read on the forward strand.
GAGCACTATGCCGGCAATCCCTAGTGCGCAAAACACTGCTAGTGCGGGTCCCAGCACTATGGAAGCCGAGGCCACCCACAAGACAGCTGCTGCCCAGATGGTTGAGGAGGAGAGCCTAGTTTTGAGCCCAGTTTTGAGCCCAGTGACTAGTCCAGTGGCTAGTCCAGTGGCTAGTCCAGTGGCCAGTCCTGAATCGCCTTCCAGGAAAGGCAAGGGCAAGGATCGAGGAGGGCTGAGGAGAAGTGGTAGCGCACTATCAACAAGCGCCGGGGGAACAAGTGGGGGGCCGCCATCAATCTCTCATGGAAAATGGAGTGCCCGAAGCCTTAGGAAAACACTGAGCCTCAAAGGCTCAGTACTCCATCGAAGGTCCGCAAGCTCCGCGGGGAGCGGCAGCCCGAGCGGGAGTGAGAGGGGGAGTGAGAGGGGTAACGACGACAAATAGTTGGAATAGCACTACAGAGCGGGAGGGGAACGAAATTGCATCAAAGCGGACGATACGGCGAAAATGATGATATCCTGCATTAGCGAATATGGGGCGGATGGGCGCCGGGTCTAAAGCGGAGGAACAAAAGCATAATCAGAAGCTTACACTATGATAGATTTTGTCGTCGTATTTTCGACATTTTTTTTTTCTCAACTAACGAAGAAACGATTCAGCCATCCGGCGACGAGTCGGGTGGTTGTGCGAGTTTTACCTGCACACTGTAACGAGGCGATCGGGTGGGTGGAATTGGTCCTGGGGGTGGGTGTATGGAAAGGGAAGGGAAAGGAAACGAAGGATATCATGGTTTGACAATTTTTGACGAAACCACTGTCCGATGTCTCTCTCCCTCCCTCCCTCCCTCTTGCACCTTTTTTTTTTGTCTACATTGTCTCTTTTCTAGTCTACCTTTCCCTGAGCAATAATCTCCTCATGTGCCCCTTCTTCGCCTGTCTATTAAGGGGTTTTTCCTTTGCCTTTTCTCCTTCCTTTGCATTTTGTACTCTGCACTCCTAACGGTAGCACAAGGGTGTAAAGTCAAAAACCATGCCTCGCACCGTGCCTTAAATAGCATAGCAATTAATTGATCACGAAGCAAATACGAGCAAATAAATGAAGGCTATCATCGCGCGCGCACACGGTACGATAGGGAGGCGAGCGGAAGGGCGAACCATAGGAGGCCATACCAAGTGTCAGTGGTGGTGATAGAAGTGCAGAATAACTTTTGTCTCACCCATCTCACCCTCTCAAGTTTTTGAGCGCAGGGCGGTATGGCATGGTATCACAGGTGATAAATGAAAGCTCATTCGAATGGTCTACATACAAAGCACCATCTCGGAAGGGGAAAGCACAGCAAATGTAGCGATATGGCGAACACGGTAGGGTGGTGGTGAAAAATTTCGGCTTTTGTACTGTACTCGCACTCGTATAGTACAGTAGAGGACTGTTAGAATACCGGTATCCGGCGAGTGTGCGGCGTCCCGGCAATCTACAATACGGCAACCGCAGCAGAGGGCGGGCAAGCCCTATCTGTTTTCGGCCGATGCGCGCGCAGGAAGTGTCCAGTCCACTCACTCCGGCATGAAGGCTGCTGTACGGTACGGTGCAAAGTGCCTAAAGGCGGGTCCTCCGGTGAAACAGCAACTCCGTTGCAACCG
>QFET01003236.1:0-24174 GCA_003316355.1 Tuber calosporum
TGACCCTACCTGTCAAGAGGCAGTGGGCTAGGTCATCACAGAAACCTTCCCCAAACTCCTCCCATATGGCAAGTGGATTAGTAATGGTTGTATGTTGCAGGGCAAGAGCAAACAAGTTCCGGAAGGCCCTTCCTGTCATAAACTCACGTGCATCTCTGAACATGGCAATCCACTCGCCATCATCCACCAACAGCCTCAAGGCAATGCAGGCACCCTTTAAGGTCTCCAACTGTATCTCATCTACCGTCCTCAGGTCTTCAAAGCTCCTGGCACCACGTACGACAGTGAGAAGTAAGCGCAAATAGTAGCGCTCTCCCATGAAGGGACTGGCTGACCATATACGACCAATTGAAAATCGATGTGTCCTACGCTTCCATCCCACCTTACGCTCGTACACATAGTGCTCCGGAAATTCATGGTACAAATACTGTCTTCCATCTACATTCTCAGAGTTGTACTTGAAGAAGGCCAGGAGGGTGGTCATGGACCTATCCAAGCGCTCTTGGATTGCACCCGGACCCTCCTGATCTGGTAAGTAGACGGCCTGCTGGCCGGGAAGATGCAAGTGGAGAGTCGTGACTGAAGGAAGTTCCCCATGGGTGTGGAACTCGAACAGCCGGCAAACAGCCTCTGTGGGACCAATATAGCGACCATGTAGATGACGTTTGATCTCATCATGGTCTGAATCCACAATAGCGGTTGCGCGATCTCCACCCTTGTATATGTACGTATGAATATACTTGACTGCTATGACGGTCCCGCACACCTCCACATTGATATGGGACTTGTAGCGGAGTGAGAGGTAAGGGCTGTAGGGACTACCCTTCGATTGTCAATGACAGCATCAACTCTCCCTCCACTACTACTGACTTGTACTGTGAATGACTGACCTGTATCCCTTCTGCGATAGAGGGGATAGCCATCCTCAGTGATAAGAGTCTCCTCTTGGAACTGACGGGGATAGCCCTTGCGGCAGGTCCGGGTGCTAACAGGGCTCAGACCTTGCATACACATGGCCTGACCATTACCCCCAGCACAGTGAGTATGCACCATTGTGTTCTGAATAATCCCACGCAGTTCCTCACCAATCGCTAAAGGCTCGGTAGGAAGCTCGGCACTGATGAAGCGATCAATATTGGCCGCTGTGAGGAAGTGGTGGTCTGTCCTCAGAAACACCAGGAGGTGTAGATGTTGAAGACCCCGCTTTTGATACTCAATGGTTCAGACCCAGCCCAACCAAGGTCCAAAGACTTCCTTGTGCCGGATCTGGTCAAGAAGATCTTGTACCTTAAGATTGAATACACGAGATACCAGATCAGGTCTGTTTGATGCCTGCTGACCTGGTAGTAACACATTCTCAATCGCAACCCACTTGGGGTTAGCGGTAAAGGTTATGAATAGCGAAGGTTTGTCTTAGTGGCGCACAATCGCTATGCTGTCTTGATACAGCTTTTGCATAAACCTGTCTCCTCCCACAAAACTGGATGGTAGAACCACCCTCTTTCCCACCTGGTCAATGTCAACATCACCAGTGCGCAAAACGTCAGCCAGTCCATTGTATAACTCGGCTCTGATGTTTGCCTGGTGGTTGCGCATCCAGGTCAGCTTGTTCTGATCGCATACCGCCCACGCATCAGCAACACACTGCTGGAATAAACATTGACCATGGAAGAGGGTAACCGGCTCATCAACTCTGGTATGAAGGCGGAACAGATAGAAGGCGCCCTGTGGCATAGGTAAGTTCGGGCCATTGACCTGCCTTCTACCCCAGTGCCATCCATGTTCTCCATAAGCGAATAGAAGAACATAGTGCAGGGGTAGATAAAGTGCATGATTGGGGTTGATTAGAGTAAAGGCACTACTCTCCTCTTCCCCATCCACCCTTTTAGCCAGAACAATGTCCCTGAAACCCTCCCTTCCATACTCCTCTGGCAGAATCATGGAGACTTCATCTGCCGTGGGTAGATTCTCCCTTCTGCGATCAGCTCCTCTCTCCACAACCAGGCTAAGTTGTGGGTTAAGGATAAGGCGGTAATTGCTTTCTGCTCCTCTGATCTCCTCCAATAGTTCATGAGCCGTCCGATATAGTTGTATCAGGGGGTTTGACTCCTGCAGCATGATGGTTTTCGGAACCAATGGGATTGGCATCCAGGTTCAGTGCACGTCCAGATCTTTGCCTTGCAGCCTCGGCTGGATCATAGAGGTAGACCTGGGAATACCTTGCGTCACCCAGGCCCGCTGTGGGTCCGGGTGGTCCCTGCCTATGATACAGTGCGCCATGGATCTGGAACGGCTGGAATGTGCCTCCCATCTCCCTGCTCCTGTTATCCATGTTGTATAGCATGCTGGTGAAGGCAAAGAGCGAATTCCACTGCCTCAGATGCTCCCTGAATGACCGTCCCTGTGGATTGAGACCACTCATCAGGGCATTCAGAGGCTCTGGCAGTGGGCGCATTCGCTCTATCACTACCCTGCCATGCTTGCAACAGGATTCGAAGCTTGTTTCCCCTGGATTTCTCCTTCTTTGCTTCGGCAACTCCTCTCTCCTGTGCAAAGCATGACAGGCAGCACACTCTATGTCCAACCTGCCAATATCGTGGCCTGTCCACCTAGCTCTCTGACACTCAAAGGACAAAGGTACCCGGGACTGTACCTGTTGTCCATCTCCTGCAGGGGCTGGAGGAACCAGCTGCAAATTCTCTGCTGGTATCAAGGCTACTCCCTCCCTGCGTCGTCGCAGTGTAGTCTAAAATTTATCCTCCGTTAGTTTCCACATAATCTAATTTTCCTATTAAGAGCGTATTATCGAAAAACGTACCAGACATAACCTGCATGTCAACTGAAGTCTCCCCTGCGCATTCAACCCTAATGCCCCTTCCGCTTTCTCCTGCCTGCAGTGCCCGCATCTTCTCATCCCCTCCACATGCCTTGAAGCTATTTGTTATATTAGTCTTTGCTACTCATTTGTCCCTAAGAATAATCATACCTGCTGGTATTCCTTCCCGCTCCACACCTTCTGCTCCAACTACGGCCTGATTACCAGCTGCTCTCCCTGATGTCAGTACACACTTCTTTCATATAGCCTGATTGCAAATATACCTTCTATGTCCTCCATCGGCTCAACACCATATCCTCCCATTACCGCTGTTCCCACACCACCTATCGCTTATTAGCAACTCTTCCTCAATCATTCAGACAACCAGTATAACATCCAAGTTCCTCACTGGCACAACCCCCAGTCCTGCTCCTACCCCTGAAATCCCTTCCACTTATCCTTCAATTAGTAACTGTTCCATGAAAACATTGCAGGTGTGTGTACTTCCTGCTCCCGCTATCTCTCTAACCCCGGAACCTCCATTGGCCCCTCCTGACCTTCTTGTCCTCCGCACATTTTCCTATTTTGTTGGCACATGTATGTGTTAGAATAGGATTCCCACATATAGACAAGAGTTATACAAGAGGAAACAACTTACCAGGCACAAGCGGCATGTACGGCGTAAGCCACCTAGAAGATCTGCATCAAAGTCCTGCACCAATTTATTCCTGTGACATCTGGTACGATGCGGTATCATAGAAAGATTGGTGATGATGTGATGTGTTGTTGTGTGGTGCGCACTCGCTCTTGTGAGTTGGTATGAGATCTTGCAGCAGTTTGATGTGGTGTGTGCTCTCTCCTCTGGCGTATGATGTATGCTCTTGGTGATGGAGGATGGTTCCGACATGTTGTGGTGCAGACAGGTGTGTTGAGGTGAGTGGTAGAGGGGTTTGTCGAAAGGGATGAAGAAGGGACAGATGATGTGAGGAGGGGAGAAAAGGTTTTCATAGCAAATGGGAGAAATTTTCATATTAGGCACGTCATTGTGGGTTCCATTGTGTGGGTAAATTGTAGAATGCTGGTTGTGTCACATGCCTGTGCCCACGAATACAGCAAGGGGTCACGACAGCATGCGTTATCAGATTGTACCTTGATCACGCACTTGGAGATAAACTGTCTGGTACATATAAGACTAGCGTCCCCCTCCTCGTCCTCAAGAGGCGCGTATTCTTGAAGGAAGTGTACGGCCTTGTAGTCGTAATATACTTGTGGTCCAAGATCTATAGAGGTCCAGTTGCATTATACTTTTCCTATGATGACAGGGGTATGGTGGTAGCTTATGGCGTACCTTGTTTGTGACAATGGTTGGTTACTAAGGGAGTTTACCTTGCCTGAATGAGTCTCAAAATATGAAAAGAAAAACAAGTACATTTGAGGCTCTGAGAGAGCTTCTATGTGGGTTGATTACATAATCGATAGTTGGTTGCCATTAGGATTTTTTTCAAGGTGAAGGAATTGGTTGTTTTGCTCAATCTTTTTCACCTTGTTTTCCTTTACTCTCTTCTCTCCCTTTTTCAACATTTAAAAATTACTTTGGCACCCAAACACCTTCCTTTGCATTACCCCCTACCTTACCAATTCATCCCCTATTCCTCGCACCTTTTCTGTCATTGAATAATATACTACTAATTCTTTCTTTAGGGGTCATCAACCTTTGCACCATCCTCCTCTATCCTCCGGTCCTCCATCCTCCTGTCTTCAACTGTCTCCCGGTCCTCCTCCGTACTCCTCTCCTCCACCATCCTCCCATCCTCCACCATACTCCCATCCACCTCTATCCTGCCATCCACCTCCATGCAGGCATGCGCCTCAGTCATTCGATCCTCCTGCGTCAGGCCATTCGCGTCTGTCCTACCGTCCTCCTCGGTCCAACCCTCCTCCTCCACCGGCCGTCCTAATCGGTCATATCATCCTCCTCCGTCCTACCGCCCTAATCTATTGTGTGTCCTCTACCATCCTACCGTTCTCATCCGTCCTAGCGTCTGGCCACCTCCAGCCCTCCTGCTCCGTCCCGCAGTCCTCCTCCGTCCTGCCTCCTCCTCTACCTCTACATACTCCTTTAGTCCCCCATCTCCCTTGCCGGCATCTGCTAGCAACTGTCTCATTCTATCTTTTGTCTGACGTTTCTCTTGGAGTCTATTCTTTTTTGCAAGTTTGGCTTGTATAGGTTCATACTGAATCTATTTGTCCTGCCACTGCTTGTACTTCTACCTAATTCCCTCTGGAGGTTTATACTGTTCTACTTTCTCCTTAAGCTGCCTATGTTCCCTCCGTTGATTGTTTGTTTATTATACTCTTAGTCTTATTTAGTTTAATTTACCTATTGAAACAAGATTTTATAATACAAAATACTAATAATAATAAATCAAACTAATAAATATTCCATTAACAGTGAACTGAACTGAAAACAGCACCATGATCAAGTGTAAATATTATAATCATAATATAAAGCTCAACCAGGACTGATGTTCCAAATGGCGAGTTAGGCCATCAGTACACTCATACGAGTGCCTCAGGTAAACTGTACTTTCTCTTACTGTTTGAGTATCACTGCATGGGAGAGTATCAATCCATCCAGTGACGTTACTCTTAGCAGTGCCTGGATTGTGACCCCCTCCATATTACCAGAAACTTCAAGTAGTAGTTAGCAAAGAAGGCAAGTAGGATATACCAAACAAGTAAGAGACGTACCAGAGGAAGGTCAAAGAAGGACTTTGGGATAAACTATGTTATCCGTATGGGTAGGGGCTAGCTCAGAGGGTAGGAGCGTCAGTCCATCCAGCAATGTGACCCTTGACAAAGCCACATAGAGTTGCCCATGACTGAATGCAGGAGTGCGTAAATCTACACCAACCTGCTCAAGCGACTGACCCTGAGACAAGTTCCCAGTCATGGCAAAGCATAGACGGACTGGAAACTGAGAACGCTGCAGGATGAAGGTGAGATCCTCTTTTGTAGTGGTAAGCTTGATCCGCCGAAGGAGGCAGATCTTGCCATCAAACTTTCGACCAAGAATCGCAACCTGTAAACAGTTACGGCTGATCCCCACAACCCTCATCCTAGTGCCATGGCATAAACCCTCCCTGGGAGTCAGATTGCGCAGTAGAATAACTGGAGCTCCAATCTTGAGTCGCAGGCAGGAAGGCGGAATAGATGCGAGGTTTATACTCTGCAGATATTCCTTAGCATAGGGCTCAGTGGCACCAGCATTCTCAGTAACTTCGACATGGTTGGCAGCATCATAGCGTCTCTCCACGCTAGGCATTCTCTGCAACTGAACATCATTGAAATCAGACACCGTATCATTGCAGAAGGCGAGGATCGCACGACCAACAAGAGCTTGGTGATTGGTAACTGCTTCATTCAATAATGTCTGTGGATACAATTGATCACAGAGCTGATCAACTGTACAGAGGCGGCGGATCCACGCTGGCAATTGAATACTGCCACGCAGAGTAGGTTCGTTAACCAGATCCTTGAGGGAGGTGAGGAAGATCCTATTTGTATGACTGGCAGTGACTCGCATACTTGTCTTGAGTTTGAGGATCGTCAAGCGGGCCAAGACCGAGCCATGTTGGATGCAGGCAAGCACAGTGGCCTGCCTAGTACCCCGGCGTATCATAGGCAAGATCTGGGCAATGTCACCGCCCAGTACTGTAGGTATCCCACCAAATACCGCGTGGTTACCGTCATTACAGATGTCATTCAAGGTGCGATTGACTGCCTCGAAACAGAACTTGTCCTGCATCAGTCACTCATACCAAATGATGAGGGCTGTTTGGCGGATCAACTCCGTATGTTGCGAGTTTCGGGCAATGTTGCATACCTCATGCATGTCCTTCGAAAGCGGGATCTTGAACCATGAATGTGCGGTCCTCCCCCCTGGCAGAAGCTGTGCCGCTATCCCGAAGTACGCGACGCACAGTACTATCTTGCCCAGGGATCGGAAATGGCTGCACAGACAGTTGTAGAGGATGGTCTTGCTAGTACTAGCGGGCCTATGAAGGAAGAAGGCGCTGGACTGGTGGTGCCGCTGCGGGTCCTGGTCGTGGCTCTCCACCGCACCCACAATGGCATCAAAACCTGCCACCTGATCCTCATTCAACTGCTGGCCCTTCGCACTGAATGCTTCCCTCTTCTGCTCCATGTCATACCCTATCTCCTCCCCAATCATTGCATTCCTCCATTCCCTTCTCACTGTCCCCCTCCAATCCAACACCGGCTGGGGGAGCTCATAATCTGCCAGGGTCTTTCCATATTCCCCGAGCAGCAGTCCCACAAGGTGCAGCCGATAGTCGAGATACAGGCTGTCTCCAATACCCTCTCCCCCAGCCCGCCCAATGACCCTGAGTGTCACGTGCAGGCGCTACAGGTCATCACAGAAACTGTCCTTGAACAGGTCCCAAATATGGGGTGGGTCCGTGACAGTGGTATGTTGAAGGGAAACGGTAAATAGTTGCCGCAATGCCCTACCTGTCATGAACTCACTACCATCACGGAAGACTGCCACCCACTCTCCATCATACTCCAGTAGCCGCAGCGCCCTGCAGGCACCCCTAAAGGTTTGATGGACAACCTCACCTACCGTGCGCAGATCCTCAAAGCTTCTGGCCCCTCGCATAACAGTCAGAAGTAACCGCAGGTAGTAGCGTTCTCCCATCTGGGGGCTGGCAGCATACATACGACCAATGGAAAAACGCTGACTCCTGGGCCTCCATCCCCCGCGGGCTGTATAGACATAGTGCTCAGGGAATTCGTGGTACAAATACCGCCTATCATCATCCTCCTCTTCATTGTACTTGAAGTATGCAAGGAGGGTGGTAAGCTTGACATCCATAGCCTCCCGTATGGCCCTGGATCTGCACCCTCGGAGAAGTAGACTGGCTGATGTCCAGGAAGGTGTAGGGCGAGGTGCTGTACGGTAGGCAACTCGTTGTGGGTTTTGAATTCGAACAAGCGTCATACTGCCTCCGTTGGACCAATGTAGCGTCCATGGAGATACCGTTTGATCTCGTGGTTGTCGCTTTCCAGCACAGCATTAGCGCGATCCCCACCCTTGTAAATGTACTTGTGAATATATTTCACAGCTTTGATAGACCCGTACAACTCCACATTGATGAGTGCCTTGTAGCGGAGAGCCAAGTATGGACTGTATGGTACCACCCTTCGATTGTCGATGACAGCCATAACATCAGCTCCCCTCCTCCTAACCGCCACTATAAACGTCTGCCCTGTATCCCTCCTCCGATAGGTGGGATAACTATCCGCGGTGATGATTGTCTCCTCTTGGAAGGGACGTGGATAGCCCTTGCAGCAGGTCTGGGTGGTGAGTAGATCTAGGCCCTGCATGCAGGCTGCCGGACCATTCCCACCAGCACAGTCAGAGTGTACCATTGTCGTTCTAATTATATCTCTCAGTTCCTGACTGCAATCGTCATCGCCACAGGGAAGTTCCGCGGTGATGAACCCATCGATATTGGCGGCAGTCAGGAACTGGTGGTCCGTATTGAGGAACACCAGGAGGTATAGATGTGGGATTCCCCACATCTGGTACTCGATAGTCCATACCCAACCAAGCCAAGTACCAAAGATCTCCTTGTGCCTGATCTGGTCTAGAAGATCTCGTACCTTGAGATTGAAGACGCGAGCTACCAGGTCCGACCAGTCCACTGTGGTTAGAAATGGTAGCAGCTCGCGCTCAATCTCAACCCACTTTGGGTTTGCGGTGAAGGTTATGAACAGAGAAGGTTTGCCAAAGCGGCGAACAATCGCTATGCTGTCCTGGTACAGCTGTTGCATGAACCTATCCCCTCCCACATAACTTGACGGTAGAATAACCCTCCTTCCCACCTGAGCAAGATCACCGTCCCCAGCTTCCAGAATATCCGCCAGCCCATTGTAGAGTTCGGCACGGAGTTCCCTCTGGTGGGTGCGTAGCCAAGCCATTTTGTTTTGATCGCAGACAGCCCAGGCGTCTACAACAAACTGTTGGAACTACCTCTGCGCACGGAAGAGGGTGGCTGGCTCCTCGAGCCTGGTATGCAGCCGAAACCTATAGAAACCGCGCTGGTTCATGCTTCGGTCCTGGCCATTCCCTTGAGAATTCTCTAGGGTCCTTCCCCAGTTCCAACCAGGTTCTCCATAAGGGAAGAGAAGAACATACTGGAGGGGAAGGCAGGAGGGATGATTTGGGTTGATAAGGGTGAATGGATTGGCTGCATCACCCCCATTGACCCTCCTGGCCAGAATGATGTCCCTGAATCCCCCAATTTCATACTCCTGTGGCAGAATCATGGAGACTTCATCTGCCACTGGTAGGTTCTCGCGCCTCAGATCGGCACCCCTCTCCACAACCAGGTGCAGTTGTGGATTCAGGATGATTCGAAAGTTGTCCTCTGAGGCCACGATCTGCCCAAACTGCTCCTGAGCCGGCAGATAGATCCGGATCAGTTCATTAGACTCTTGTAGCACCAAGGTCAAGGAACGGATCAGTTGGGCATCCAATTCAGGTGCACGGCTAGCTCTGAGTTCCGCTGCCATTACCAGACCATAGAGGTACATCTGAGAAAACTGGGCATCTCGATCTCCTGCAGGGACCAGGGGGCCCTGCCTAAGGTACACAGCACCGTGCACCTAGAACAGTTGGAAATTTCCCCCTATCGGACGCGTCCTGTTGTCATGTTGAACTTGATGCTGGTGAAGGCGAAAAGAGAGTGACACCTCCGTAGCCCCTCCCGGAATGCCCTTGACTGAGCATCGACTCCACTCATCAGGCCATTGAGGGGTTCAGGCAGTGGACGCATCGCCTCTATCAGCACCTTGCCATGCTTGCAGCAGGACTCAAAGCTCACCTGCCGCCCGCGCGGTTGGTTGGTTGACAACTCTGATTTCCAGTGCAATGCATGGCAGACAGTGCACCTTCAGTCCATCCTCCCTAGATCATGCATTGTCCATCGCCCACTCTGGTCAACAAAGGGAAGATGGGTTCTCTCTAGCATCTTCCCTAACTCTGGTCCTTCTGTAACAGGGACTACCAGGTCTCCCTCCACCCTTGCGATCTCTGCCCCATCCTGCCTCTGCACTCTGGGCCTTTCAAGAGATAGGACTCCCAGCTCCTGACCAGCTGGCTCTGACAACTGCTCTCCCCCTTGTTCTCCTCCCTCACCCACTATAACTGTGGCCGCTGCATCTACCCCTGAGACATCTGCCAGGACAGATTCCCTTCTCCGCCGATCCCTAGCCTACTTCCACATTTTCACTTATTAGTCTACCATCCTTTATTCTAATACTTCCAATCAAATATATCCCATAAACCACTTACCAAACATATCCTGCATGTTACCCTCATACCTTCCCTTCCACTGCTATCAAAATCCTCCTGCCTCTTCTCCACTTTGCAACCCTTGCACCTTTTCCTTCCTGGCCTATCACCAACTATATCAATACCCTTTAGTTAGTGCAAGTCAATAACTCCAATGACTTTTGATCCCCCCTTGACCAGAGCCAGTCCATTCAGATTCTATATCCTCCTGCAAGCCCTGGCATTCGCTTGTAGACTGATTGGGATGCCGGAATCTCTCACCTGGTTCTCCCTCTGCCACATGGGCCACATCACTGGACCTGACCCACTGTCCACCCTCTTGCCTCTCCTGCTCAACCTATGGATAGTTCCAATCTTTTTAGTCCTTCTAATGACGACAATGGGGTTAACATAATCCACACAATAACTTACTAAGCAAGGATGACAGCTATCCAGAAGATACCCCATTTGATCATCATCAAACTCCCTAAGGCCCTTCCTCTGTCTACACTTCACACATAGCTGCTCTGCGTTTACTCCTGCCAAGGTTTCTCTCCTGTATCAGTATTCAATCCTACTAAACCTCTAACCTTGCACTCACCTATATCCCCTACCACTATTTCTTGTTCCTCTTGTCTACCTTGGGGTACCTCACTCACCTGGCCGGTCTTTTTCTTGCCTCCCCTATGCTTAATCTTATTGCCAACAATGCCAATTAGTAGAGGTTTTAAGAATAAATCATTATCATATATAGAATTGATTACTTACCAAGCAGGACTTGCAAGTTTGCCTTAATTTCCCACCTTTACAACAGTCAAAAAATGCTGCCTGTTTCTCCTGCCTACATCGCCCACATTTTGGCGTGGTTTATCTGCCTTCCCCTATCCGTTAAAATCTTTCCCTTGGTTGCTTACAAACTGGCAAAGAGAAAGAAGACAAGTAAAACTGACAGTATAGATAGAGAGTATGAGGTTATATTTGTCAGGTAAAGGGGTAGTCAATGGTGAGTGGAATGTAAAGGAAAGGTTGCTCCATAGAATGGTAGAAACTTTTGGTAACTGAGATAGGATGAAAGGACAAAGTAGATAGAAACAAGCTAGGGAGTAGGAGAGTTAAATAGCCAAGGAGCCAAGAGCATGAAAGTCATCTTATGAGAACAAACAAGAGGTTCAACCATGAGCCGAATGAGATGAATTGTTAGTACAGCTTGCCGAATACCCAATAACACAATCTTGTCCTCTCTTTAATGGATTAATTTCTGAATCTATTCCTTTACATATATATTAATTTCTTTTTCTGTTAATTAACATATTAATCTATTTATTTAAGTCTTCCTTTATCTTTAATTCTTCTTAATTTACTGCTTTTTGGTTATTTTTATTTCTATTCTAGTTTCCTTTTGATATTGCTTTGCATTATATCATTTTCATTTTATTTTACGTTACATTATTTAGTTTAGTTTTTGTTTGTTAGTTTTTTGTTTTTTTGTTCATATTTGTATATAGAGAAAGACTGGGGTGTGGCACCAGGAGGTAGTAGGAAAAGGGTACTGGAGGTGGAGGAAAATGGTGTATGGTACAGGTGAAGGATAGAGGCCAGGCAAGTAGGGTATAGGAATTATGTGTAGGCAGTGGTGGTGGAAGCAGGAAGGAGGGGGAGGAAAAGGAGATGGAGAGCGAGGAAAGGCCTCCTTTTATACAAATACCTGAGTGCGCCAAGCCTTACTGTTACCAGATATTCTGTGTGGGCGTATTGTAGTATGCATACAGCACAGCCACACCTCCTGTGTAGAGTGGCTGGTTGCATACGCACATGTGGCTCTGCGCACAGAAAGGCAAAATAAGATTCTCAGAAATACACCGCAATGTACAGTGCATCACTTTAGGGCTAGAGAGATAAAATAAGATGTGTACGATCTCCGTGTTTTTTATCGGATAATCAGCGCGTCTTGGCGGACTATCCAGTACATAGTAGACTAGCTGCCCCTCGAGCTCCGCTTGATCGCTGTCCTCGTAGTCTATTTAAACATGTTTTGAGATCTCATAACGAAGGCTACTATAAAGAGTTCTTACCTGTTGATGGTATTAAAAAGTACACCTATAAGGTAACATTTAGCGTCAGATTAGCGCCCCCTCGACAGCCACTCGATCGGTGTCTTCGTAGGCTGTTTAAACATGTTTTGAGATAGAATATATTATTCTACTATCAAGACTATTACCATAGTGAAGTATAGTCTAAATAGATATCTTTGCAGATTGTACAGCAGCAACAGCGGCCCCTCCACCTCCCCTTGATCAGTGTCTTTGTAGGCATTTTGAAAGTTGTTTTGTGAAAAAAATAATATACCTAAAGTATAGTGAATTTACAAGTAAAAGTAGAGCAAAAATAGATATAATTGCTGATAGTATAGCAGAATTAGTGTCCCCTCGACCTCTAATCAATCATCGTTCTTGGAAGTGTATTACAACCTGATTTGAAAAACAAACATTTACTGACCTATAAAGGTATCTTTAGTAGACATGATAGATAGGCACCTATGTTGCAATTACATCCAGAGTTATAGCAGAGCCCTGTATCTTCAAAAATTATTCAGAATTTACTATTAGGTCTACCTGGTACTCTGCTACAGTATTGCGGACAGGCTTTTTGTATCTGGGTCAGATTGAAGTTGAAACTTAAGGTGGTGCTCTGTGAAAAAAAATATTACCCGCCCTAATTCTGGGGTGTAAAACGTGGGCAGTTTCAAATGTTGGATAGCAGCCTTGATTATTGGAGGAAGAACAAGAACAGGAATCATACTACATTACTCCTTTTACCAATGGTGGCAGGCTTGTGGCTATGGGCCAAGATACTCGAAACTTCAAGTATGGACTTGATAACAAATTATTTGATGTAGATTAAAAGAAGTAAGAAAAAAGAAAAAGTAGGGAGAAGTAGCAAAAGAGGGAGAAAGCGTCAATTAAATTGCTCGGTATGGTAATTAAATATATGAGAAGCGGTAGGAAACAGGGAAAGGGTTAGAAGAGCGGAGCAAAGACCAGGAAAATCAGGGTCTCTAATAGAAAAAAACCTGTAGTAACAAGCCAACAGAAAGAAGGAAATATTAGCAGGATTCATATATTTGAGAAAGGTAAGTTACATACCAAAAAGGAGAAGGAGAAGATTGGAGGAGAAAGAGCAAAGGAGGTGGAAGAGTTGTCCGGAGAGTTTCTAGAGATTGGACTGGAGGCAGATATTGCAATCAGTATTTACAAATACATAGTAATGAAGTAGGAGATAGGAAGCAGAACTTGCGGGGGGAATATCAAAGGAGGACCTCAGGATAAACAATGTTATCAGTATGGGTTGGGGCTAGCTCAGGGGGTAGGAGTGTCAGCCCGTCCAGCGATGTAACCCTTGACAAGGCCACATATAGTTGCCCATGACTGAAGGCATGGGTGCGTAAATCAACACCAACCTGCTCCAGGGACTGGCCTTGAGACTTGTTCACAGTCATGGCAAAGCATAGACGGACTGGAAACTGAGAATGCTGCAGGATGAAGGGGAGATCCTCATCTGTGGTGGTAAGCTTGATTCGTGGAAGGAGGCAGATCTTGCCATCAAACTTTCCACCAAGAATAGCAACCTGTAAACAATTGCGGCTGATCCCCACGACCCTCATCCTGGTGCCATTGCATAAGACCTGTCGGGGACTCAGATTGCGTAGTAGAATTCCTGGAGTTCCAATCTTGAGTCTCAGGCAGGAAGGCGGAATGGATGGCAGGTTTATACTCTGCAGATATTCCATAGCATAGGGCTCAGCAGCAGCTGCATCCCCAGTAACATCAACATGGTTGGAAGCATCAGAGGGTGTCTCCACACCCGGCATTCTCTCCAACAGTACATCATTGAAGTCAGCCACAGTGTCATTGCGGAAGGCGAGGATGGCACGACCAACAAGAGAATTGTGTGTGTTGACAGCTGGATTCAACAATGACTGTGGATACAATTGATCACAGAGCTGATCAACTGTAGAGACGCGGCGGATCCACACTGGCTGGGAGAGACTGCCTCGCAGGGCATCCTTGGAGACCAGATTCCTCGAGAAAGGTGAGAAATACCTGATTGGCATCACTGGCAGCAACTCGCATACTTGTCTTCAATTTGAGGACTTGTAAGCGAGCCCAGATCGAGCCATGTTGGTTACACGCAAGCACTGTGGCTTGCCTTGTACCCCGGCGAATCAGAGGCAAGATCTGAGCAAAGTCACCACCAAGTACCGTCGGTATTCCACCAAAAACTCCATGGTCTCCTGCATTACAGATATTATTCAAGGTTCAATTCACAGCTTCGAAGCATGCCTTGTGCTGCATAGGCACCTCATCTCAAATGATCAGAGAGGTTTGGCGAATCAACTCCGCAAGTTGTGAATTATGACTGATATTGCATACAGCATGCAAGTCATTCGATAACGGAATGTTGAACCTTGAATGCGCTGTCCTCGCCCGTGGCAGAAGCTGTGCCGTTATCCCAAAGGATGCGACGCACAGTACTATTTTGCCCTGGGATCGGACATAGCTGCACAGACAGTTATAGAGGAAGGTTTTTCCAGTACCAGCAGGTCCATGAAGGAAGAAGGCCCTGTCCTGGCGATGCTGCTGCGGATCCTGCCCATAGCTCTCCACCGCAGCTACAATTGCATCGAAACTTGTCACCTGATCCTCTTTCAAATGCTGGCGCTTTGCACTGAATGCCTCCTGTTCCCGCTCCATGTCGTACCCCAACTCCTCCCCCAACTCCTCCCCTATCATTACATTCCCCCATTCCCGTCTCGCCATATTCCTCCATTCCAATACCGGTTGGGGGAGTCCAAAGTCGAACAAGGACTTGCCATACTCGGCCAGTAGTTGTTCAATCAGATGTAGCCCATAATCATCGTGGATGCATCCTCCCATCTCTGCTCCACCAACCGGTATAACCACCCTACCTGTCACTAGCAGGTGCTCCAGGTCATCACAGAAACTCTCCCGAAACTGCTCCCAGATCTGTAGTGGGTCCGTGATAGTGGTATGTTGAAGGCAAACGCGGAAGAGTCGCCGGAATGCCCCACCGGTCATGAACTCCCTACCATAACGGAAAGCTGCCACCCACTCACCATCATCCTCCTAGAGCCTCAGTTCCCTGCAGGCACTCTTGAAGGTTTGATGGATTACCCCATCCACCGTTCTCAGGTCCTCAAAGCTGGTTGCACCACGTACAACAGTCAAAAGTAGACGAAGGTAGTACCGCTCACCCATGATCGGGCTGGCTGCATACATGCGACCAATTGAAAATCGCTGACTCCTGCCCTTCCATCCACCTTTGGCTGAGTACACATAGTGCTCTGGAAATTCATGGTACAAATACCTCCTTCTATCTTGATTCTCTGCATTGTATTTGAAGTATGCGATGAGGGTGGTAACCTTGCCATCCATGGCCTGACGTATGGTTTCTGGATCTGCACCCTAGGAGAAGTAGACTGGCTGAAAGCCGGGAAGGTGTAAGGCGAGGTGCTGGACAGTGGGAAGCTCGTTATGTGTTTTGAATTCAAACAAGCGCCACACTGCCTCGGTAGGACCAATGTATCGTCTATGGAGGTACCGCTTGATCTCGTCGTGTTCGCTCTCCAGAACTGCAGTAGCCCGATGCCCACCCTTGTATATGTACTTATGAATATACTTAACAGCTTTAACTGACCCGCACACCTCCACATTGATATGTGCCTTATAGCGGAGAGCCAAGTATGGACTGTAGGGTACCACCCTTCGATTGTCAATGACAGCCATAACATCAGCTCCCCTCCTCTGCACCGCCACTGTGAATGCCTGGCCTGTATCCCTTCTCCGATAGGTGGGATAGCTATCCGCTGTAATAATTGTCTCATCTTGAAAGGGACGAGGATAGCCCTTGGGGCAAGCCAGGGTGGAAAGAGGATCCAGGCCATGCATGCAGGCAGCCTGCCCATTTCCACCAGCACAGTCAGAGTGTATCATTGTCGTTCTAATGATATCCCTCAGTTCCTGACTTCGATCGTTATCACCGCAGGGAAGTTCTGCGCTGATGAAGCCATCTATATTAGCTGCAGTCAGAAACTGGTGGTCCGTCTTGAGGAACACCAGGAGGTGTAAATGTAGGAGGCCCCGCTTCTGGTACTCGATGGTCCAGACCCAACCCAGCCAAGCACCTAAGATTTCCTTGTGCTGGATCTGGTATAGAAGATCGCGTACCTTGAGATTGAAGACGCAAGCTACAAGATCTGGGCGATCCAATGCAGTCTGATGAGGGAGCAGCTGATGTTCAATCGCAACCCACTTTGGGTTTGCGGTAAAGGTAATGAACAGGGAAGGTTTCCCTAAGCGGCGGACAATCCCTATGCTGTCCTGAGATAGCTGCTGCATAAACCTATCGCCTCCCACATAACTTGACGGTAGAACCACCTGTTTTCCAACTTGCGCGAGATCGGCGTCCCCAGCGTCTAGAACATCCGCCTGACTATTGTAGACTTTTGCACGGAGTTCCTTCTGATGGGAGCGTAGCCAAGCCAGTTTGTTTTGGTCGCAGACTGCCCAGGCATCAACCACGAACTGCTGGAACAATCTCTGCGCACGAAACAGGGTAGCCGGCTGCTCGAGCCTGGTATGCAGGCGAAACCTATAGAAAGCTTGCTGATTTAGGCTCCTATCCTGGCCCTCACCATGGCCATCCCCAAGGGTCCTTCCCCAGGTCCAGCCAGGTTCTCCATAAGGAAAGAGAAGAACATACTGGAGGGGAAGTTAGGAGAGATGATTGGGGTTGATGAGTGTAAATGGAATAGCTGCATCACCCCCATTGTTCCACCTAGCCAGAATAATATCCCTAAAACCACCGCTCTCATATTCCTGTGGCAGAATCATGCAGACTTCATCTGCCACTGGTAGGTTCTCGCGCCTCGGATCGGCTCCCCTTTCCACAACCAGGCGTAGTTGCGGACTAAGGATAATTTGAAAGTTGTCCTCGGACGCAGCGATCTCTGCAAACCGCTACCTAGCCATTAGGTAAATTTGGATCATCTCTTTCGAGTCCTGCAGCATCAAGGTCAAAGAAGTGACAAGTTGAGGGTCCAATTCAGGTGCACGGGCAATTCTCAAACGCGCCGCCTTGGCCGGATCATAGAGGTAGATCTGGGAAAACATAGCATCCCGACCTCCTGCAGGCAAAAGTGGACCCTGCCTATGGTAGACCGCACCATGCACCTGGAAAAGCTGAAAGCTGCCCCCAATCTCGCCAGTTCTATTGTCCATGTTGAACCTGATACTGGTGAAGGCAAACAGGGCATTCCACCTGCGCAGCTCCTCTCGGAATGCCCTCGACTGAGCATCGACACCACTCATGAGGGCATTGAGGGGCTCGGGCAGGGGACACATGGCCTCAATATTGACCTTACCATGCTTGCAGCAGGACTCGAAGCTCACCTCCCGCCCGTGCGGTTGGTTTGTTGCTAACTCTGATATCCAGTGCAATGCGTGGCAGCCTGTACACCTCCTCTCAATCCTCCCCAGATCATGCGCTGACCATCGGGCACTCTGTTCAACAAACGCAAGATTTGTTCGAAGCGGCAACCCCGCTGGGCCCTGTGCTTGTGGATAAGGGACAACCAGATCTCCCTCCTCCTGTGCCATACTTCTTACTCTTCCCGGTTGTCTCACTGGCCCCCTGCAAACTGGAACTACCTGCCTCTCTCCAGGTGGCTCTGGAACCTGCTCTCCACCTCCTTCTCCTTCCACTCCTCCTGCACCACGAACCACTGTACTTCGCCCTGAGACCTCCCCCCTAACAGATTCTCGCCTCTGCTGACCCCTTGTCTATTCACATTTTGTTTCTTGTTAGTTTTCTATAATTTATCCTTCTAACATTCATCATATATAGCTGCAAAAACCTACTAAACATGTGCTACATGTTAGCTTTTGACCACCCCAAGCATTCCTATCAAAATTGCTAATATCCTTATCCCTTTGGCATCCCTTGCACCTTCGCCTCGTGGAACCACCAACCACTAAATCATGCCAGCTTGCTTAGCCTCCCCAAATCACACTCCTGACTTTGTATCTCACCTCTTTCCAACACTGCAATCCTGGTGCCCATATCCTCGACAACCCTGCCTTCCCGATTTTGAGGCAGTTTTACAACTCCTCTGCCTGGTTCTTGCCTCAATACCACTGTATCCATTTGTATCCCTAACTGTTCCCTATGTCCAGTCTCTCTTCCGCCCTATATGTTATTACCATAGCATCAGTTACTGGAACTGGAAATAAAATATATCTCAAGTTGTTCATTCCACTTACCAAGCAATGCCGACATGATGCAAGCAGATAGCCCATATTATCATCACCAAAATCTCGCAGGCTCCTGTCCTCTTGGCAAATCAGACACCGTTTCCTCTATACCACTATCGGCACATCTTCGCACTCTCAGTATCCAATTCCCATACACCTTTCTATAGACCCTCACCTCTTCCATCCCCCTGTATTGCTTGTTCCTCTTGGCCCCCACTCCCGACTTCAATCACAGGAGGCCTACTGTCCCGCACTGTATTATGTTTTACCTAGTAACCATTAAATAATGCTTAGTTTGTAGCCTAAGCTATACCAATTTTTCTAAAAGAGGGTGGTAACTTACCAAGCATTGGTGGCACGTTTTCTTCCTGACCCTATGTGAATTAAAGTCAAAATCAACCTGTGGTTTCTCCTTTCTTTATCTCCCACATCGAGGCATTTTTCTCCAGCTACTAATGAACATGGATATTATTTAATTTTAATCTTGTCTTTCAACCAGAAGGGTGAATTGGGGGAATGCTCTGAACCAAGGAACTCACATTCAGCAAATGGTCCTCTTTAGTCTACCAGTCTGACTAAAAGTATGACTGGTTATATATAGGTCATTTAGAAGTTAGAAGGTGACCTTGAGAATATAGAGGATGATAGAGGAGGGGAGAGGTAGAGGGGGTATGAAGGGAAGATGGGTAGTGGAACAGGCAAACAAGGGTATTGTTGCAGTGATGCTAATAGTATGCAGGGAGAAGATATTTTGCCAGTTTACAATTAAGAATGACTGTATATACCTACTTTTTAGAACATTCTGTCCTATCATGCAGAGCCATATATCATATTCTTCTTAATAAAATTCATAATCTGAATAATCAAACCAAAACCATATTGTAACTATCAAACTGACTATGTATTATATATGTATTATATATTACACTACTTATCCCAATTGTGTCACACTCCAGAAGGCCTTATAGGCTCTATTAAATATCATATTCCCATATATGTAAGTTCACTACCCTATGTCAAATTATAACTTATTTTCTTATTCCTAATTGCTTTTTCTAAGTTCAATTATAATGTTGACTTACTTAACTTTTTTTACTTTACATGACTTGATTTCTACTTCTATTTTAGATATTACTTATAGGGATACTTCTATTTTCTCCATTTTCCCTTTATTCCTTTTACATATAATTTTATTTTTTTGCGATTGCTATTCCTATAGGTACAATGTAATTTCCTTTATTTCACAATTATTCTCTTGTATTATATCTATTGTAATTTAGTTCATCTTATTTTCAAGTAACTTTGCTTTATTTTCATAGGTGTTATAATTTGTATATTTATTTCCTTTTCTTTTCCAATATTAACTTTTAATTTTGTATTTTGTACTCTATTATATTATATATTTAAATGTATAAGGAGGGTTGAGAAGATTAGGGGAAAGAGGGTGGGAGTTGGTATTTTAGTGAAGAGGTGGTGGTGGCGTGGGAAGATAGTAGTTGTAGAGGTATTTTAGAAGCCAGCTGGGAGTAGAACCTGAGGGCTAGCATAGTGGTAGTAGAGGTAGTGGTAGTGGAGGAGGATATAGGAGGACGATGCTGTGGACAGGAGAGAAAAGGAGGGGGGAAGGCCTTCTTTTATAGAAATACCAGAGTACGCCAAGCCTTTACAGTGACCAAATATTCTCCAAAGTGCACAATGCAGTACAGGCAGAGCACAGCCAGTAAAATAGTTTGCGGTGGCTGGTAGCGTACGCAGGTGTGGCTCCACAAAATAACCTGCGCAAAATAAAGATTCCCACAAATACCCAAAAGTGTACATTCCATCATAGCCCTAACTGCCTTAGATAAGATTGTACGCAAAATGTTGTTTTTATCAGATCGCTCGGCAGACTGTCCGGTACATAGTAGACTAGCGCCCCCGTGCCTACTGCTCGTCTCGTATATGTATATATTATGTTGTAATATATCAAAAAAATGTTTTCCATTATTTTGAAATTTGAGCAGGCTTGGCATCCAAAATTGCATACCTGTGTTCAACTCCTATCAAGTTCATAGTTATTTTGGTAATTCCTGATGACTAATTATTTCAAAATATATCACAGTATTAAAAAAGCATGCATTATGAGTAGTTAATAGCAATAGCAGACCCCAAACATATTAACAGCAGAAAACGTATAGAACATATAAGATATATGTTTTATAAATGTAATATCTCCTTGTATGCAGCATGCATCAAACAGATGTGCCCTCAGAATAATAGTCTC
Source organism: Tuber calosporum (assembly GCA_003316355.1). Classification (NCBI taxonomy): domain Eukaryota; kingdom Fungi; phylum Ascomycota; class Pezizomycetes; order Pezizales; family Tuberaceae; genus Tuber; species Tuber calosporum. Next base: position 20,769 of record QFET01003236.1, read on the forward strand.
ATCATAGGGCAAGCAGGAAAAAAAAATCACCCCTGTGATCAAAAAAAAACCTGTGAAAAAAGTAAGAGAAAATATGTAAACAACAGGAAATAACCAGGCAAAATCAAACAATAACAGTGAAAGAATATAAAGAAAGCAGAGAAAGCTGGATAAAAAAACTCTAACATTAAGGAAAAAACAGAAGCGAAACACAAGGCAAAGAAAGGCTAATACAGAAAACATTTGGAAAGCAAACAATAATTCCAGATAAATCAAGGCAAAGAAAGCGTAAAGAAAAAGAATAAATGTACCAATAAGTATAAGACTTGGAGGGTCAACACCTTATTGGCAAAGCAATTATTTTTCTACACCTAATATTGTATTCCTAGACAAGTGTAGAGATGTGTAATCATATAGATATACGATTACAACAGCACTTCTGGGTATACAATATTGTCAGTGGTGTTAGGAGATTCACTGGATGGCAGCAGTGTAAGGCCATCCAGGGAGGTTACTCTTGAAAGAGCAACATAGAGCTGTCCATGGGTGAAGGCAGGGGTCCGAAGATCAATGCCAACATGCTCTAAGGACTCTCCCTGTGACTTGTTAACAGTCATTGAAAAGCACAAGCGTATGGGAAACTGCTTGCGCTCTAGAATGAAAGGTAAATCTTCCTCCGTAGTTGTTAGTTTGATCCGTGGTAGTAAGCGGATCTCTCCATCAAACTTGCCACCAAGGATTGCAACCTGTAAGCAGTTGCGGCTAATGCCCAATACCCGTAATCTTGTACCATTGCATAGGCCCTCCCTGGGACTCAGATTTCTCACGAGAATTACTGGAGCCCCAAGCTTGAGCTGCATGGGAGAAGGCGGAATACTGGCTAAGCTAATACTCTGTAAATACTCTGCCGCATATAGCTCCGCAGTAGCGGCTTCTTCACCAACTTGAACACTGTTAGCAGCATCAAAGCGGTGTTCCTCACCTGGCATCCTCTCAAGTAGAACGCTATTGAAATCGTTGACTGTATCATTGCGGAAGGCTAGAATTGCCCTTCCAACAAGAGCACCATGGGTGCCAACAGCCTCATTCCACAAGGCCTGAGGATATAGTTGATCACATAGCTCTTCAACTGTAGATACCCAACGGATATATGGAGATAAAGTAACCTTCCCATATAGCTGTGAATTAGTCACAAGGTCACGGAGAAAGGAGAGGAAAACCTGATTCTCAGGAGAAGCAATAATGCGCATGCAGGTCCTGAGTTTCAAGACCCGTAAGTTGTTCCAGATTGAGCAATTCTGGATGCAGGCAAGTACAGTAGCTTGCCTGCTACCATGCCTGATGACAGGCAAGATCTGGGAAAAGTCACCACTAAGATCAGTGGGAATTCCCCCAAAGACCTTGTTTACCCCTGCAGTGCAGACATCATTTAGGGTCCGGTTCACAGCCTCAAAACTAGCCTTGTGCTGCATAGAAACCTCATTCCATATGATGAGTGAGGTCCTGCGTATCAACTCAGCAAGGAATCAGTTGCGTGTGATATTGCAAGAGGCGTTAGAGTCATTGGAGAGAGGGATCTTGAACCTGGAGTGGGCTGTGCGGCCTCCTGGTAACAATTGAGCTGCAATACCAGAAGACGCAACACAGAGTACAATCTTCCCTTGGGAGCGGAAGTAGCTACACAGGCAGTTGTAGAGAAATGTCTTGCCAGTCCCTGCTGGTCCATGAAGGAAAAATGAACCAGCATGCTGCTGCTGCTGTGGATCCTGCTCATAGAGCTCTACCGCAGCAACAATTGCATCAAAACAGGTAGCCTGTTCCTTATTCAACCTGCCTCGCATGCCATTGTACAACCCGAGCTCCAGTTCCCTATCATATCCCATCTCCTCCCCCACTACCCCTTGCTCTATCTGTAATAATCTTCTATCTACCCAGTTTAAGACTTGGACAGGTAACTCAAAGTCGTTAATGGACTTACCATATTCATTGAGGGACTCCTGAATATGATAGAGCCCATAGTCCAATGCCAGTACATCTTCAATGTTTTCCCAGCCAGGTGGCTTGGCAACTCTACCTGTTAGTAGAAGGTTTGAGAGGTCATCGCAGAAGCTATCTCCAAATTCCTCCCATATCCTTAAGGGATTTCCAATAGTAGTATGCTGCAGTGCCAGAACAAAGAGATGCCTCAATGCTCTACCTGTCATAAAGCTACTACCATCACAGAACATAGCCACCCACTCACCATCATCTTCAAGTAGTCCTAAGGCAATGCAGGCTCCCTTAAATGTGGAGTGCTCGACCTCAGCCACTGTGCGAAGATGTTCAAAGCTTTGTGGACCACGCACAACTGTTAGTAGTAACCTAAGATAATAGCGCTCACCCATGAAAGGACTGGCCGCATACATACGGCCAATTGAGAAGCGCTGCTTTCTTGGCTTCCATCCTACCTTAGCATGATAAACAAAGTGCTCTGGGAACTCATGATACAAGTACGCTCTACCATCTTCATTCTCGGCATTATATTTGAAGAATGCCATCAAGGTCGTGAAAGAGTTCTCCATCCGCTCCTGCAAAAGAACAGGATCCTCAACCTCGGAGAAGTATACTGGCTGTTGACCAGGAAGATGCATGGCATGGGGTACCACAGGTGGTTGCTCTTCATGTGTAGAGAATTCAAACAAACGCCATACAGCTTCGTTGGGTCCAATATAACGGCCATGAAGGTAGCGCTTGATCTCTTCCTGCTCCGAGTCCAACACAGCAGTAACACGATCCCCACCTTTGTAGATGTACTTGTGAATGTACTTCACAGCACGGACAGAACCACAAACCTCAACATTGATATGTGCCTTGTACCGGAGTGAGAGGTAAGGACTATAGGGTACGAACCTACGGTTGTCGACTACCGCAGTCACAGCCGGCCCACTCCGAGGCAGAGATACCTGCAAGGTTTGTCTCATATTGCGCCTTCTGTAGGTAGGATAGCCATCCTGGTTAATATGGTCTCCTCCTGGAACTGGCGCGGATACCCTTTTTTCCACAGTTGACCTTGCACTGGATTAACACCCTGCATTCAAAGTGCAAGATGGTTTCCACCCATACAGTGGGTATGCACCATGGTGGTCTCAATAATGCCTCTGAGCTCATGCCCTATAGCATCATCCTCAGCTGGTAGTTCTGCGCTTATAAAGGGGTAAATATTTGCAGCTGTTAGGAACTGGTGGTCGGTTCTCAAGAACACCAAAAGATGGAGATGTTGTAAACCACGCTTCTGATATTCTATTGTCCAGACCCAACCCAGCCATGGACCAAAAACCTCCTTGTGCCTGATCTGATCAAGCAAGTCACGTACCTTGAGATTGAATACCCGGGCTACAAGATCAGGACGGTCTGCTGCCGTCTGACCAGGTAATAGTGCCCGCTCAAT